>JAOTQJ010070732.1:0-13181 GCA_025642045.1 Solanum sejunctum | reverse complement strand
AAGGACCTCAAAAAAATCTCTTTTCGTCATATGAACTTTAAGGTGTATGAAGTTTCATATTTGATTTTTAATCAGAATGATAGAGATATCATTTAACTTAGGTTGATCTAGGCCAGAGACAGACCTATGTCAAGATAATCCCGCCTTTAAAACACTTTGGTAATGCTCCCAAATAAGGAATTAGAACACATGGAGCCATTTGCTTATCTTATCTTTTTTTCGGTCAAGAAAAAAATGGTAGACTAATTGATATTTATATTAGTTAATGAAGAATCCCAATGCAAAAAAAATGCATGTTGGGTCTTTGAAACAGTTCAGATTATTTTAGAAATAATAAGTTTGATTTGTTTTACCGAGAAGGTCTAGGTTCGAGTCTGTATAGCCCTATAAAAATGAAAAATAGAAATTATACCTTTTTTGTTTGCATTTTCATTAGTATTTCTTTCTTCTTACTAAGTGAAATACAATTATTCCTATAAGTTTACTCACGACAATCGTTTAAGCAAATGAAAGAAAAAATGCATATCATATCAATAGATAATTTTTGTAATTGCAGATAAACAAACCAACCTTTCATCATTAAACTTCGGAGGCGAATTACATATTCATATCCATAATAAAAGAATTAGTGAGACTCCCTTTATTTTGATATTCCCCATCTTAATGAACTTTGGAAGTCAACGCATTTCACGGGCCTGGTGAAATGAAAAACTATAAAGAGGAATTCACATGGATTTAGGAAAGGCCTACTGTATTTGTGTACAAGCTAAAGTTTTTTGAAAAACGAATATCTTTGGTCACTTTCATTGTCAAATAGGCTTTTCCTTCATTTACCTTCCTTACCTCGACCTAGTGAAGCACAACAAAACAAAGGTAGTCTTCTTTTTCTATATTCAACTAAGAAAAACCCCTCCACCTGGATTCAAATCCTAATACTATATATTAAATAATAATTTCTGGAATAATAATAAAAGGAATATACTAACATAAGATCTTCTAGATCTTGAGATGGACATTCCGATATATTCTCTTCTATTTGATTACTTTTTCTATTCTAAATCACTAAGAAAAAAATGAAAATAAAGACCTCCTGATTCTATTTATAGAAAAAAAATAGAAATCTTTAAAGAATTTCTAATTCTAATTAAAGAAGAAATAAGATAAGTAACTAATTTAGAAATCGTCGACTACCTGATTTGCTGACCTTCCTGCAATTCAATTCCGTAATGAAATCAACTACCTATCTAAGTGCACTAGCTGAATTCTCTATTGCATAATGCTTCTCATCTTCCTTCATAAGAATAGGCTAGGATTAGTCCGGATCTAGCCTTAGTGTAGTAAATACCATCAACAGGATGAACTATATTTGAAGGAAGGCATCTATTCAAGTCTTTACTGAATTCGATATGCGTAGATTCGATTCGGAGAAGAGATTCTTTTTTGTAAGAACATCCAAGCTAAGTGAAGTCATTTAGAACTGGCAAGAACCCGGAAGCACTAGAACAATAAGCTAGATCTCCCTACGGGGCATTGTATGTTTAGCTAGACTGCTCCACTCATGCTTCTCCTTGCATCTTGCACTAGAACAGGGAAATAGCTACTAAAGCACTTTCTCTCATGAATTGAAAGAGTTCTATCTCATATAGGGTCAAAATGCTATGGCTTACTTATACTCTTGCAAGCAAGGCGAGAAGCGATTCTCTTAGCCGGCATACCCAACGAATCAAAAAAGTTATAATAAGGCAATCCATGGGCATGGAACCCCTAAATAGCCAATCTACAATCAAACTTTTAATCGGGTCGAATAATTCTTGCCGATGGGTAGAACCAAGACCCATTTTAGCCAGGAGCTTACTTTAACTACTTATTTAGCTACTTTTTTAGCTACTTTAGGTCATTGTAGTCCATAAATAAGAAGAAAACTTTATCTCACTAGGCCTTTAATATCTTTCTTGATAGGAGATCTTCTCCACTCGGATGAATGGACTCTTCGATCCTATTCTAGCTCTAAGAGAAGTTGGAAGAGAATGACAAAGACCAGCTTTAAGTCAGGCTATTGAATCCTTTTTCTTCTATAGTGAGGTTGACCAGTTCTCTTTCCCTTCTGACTATGCTTTTCGAGGCTTTCCATAGCTTTACTAAGAAAGAAGATGTGACCAAGAAGGAGTTGAAAGAATGGCTCCTATTGAATTAGCCGAGAGTTCAAATTCCTCCCCCAGGAAGATGGGCATAATCCTATGAATTTCATTTTAAGGTAGGTTTTTGCCTATCGACTACGCTTGTCGGGCCCCTACCTTTTATTCTAGTTGCCCCTACTCTAGTTAGTGACTTCGCTACACTTGTTTATTGTTGGAAATTCCAACTTGAAGGTCCTAGTACTACTAACTTTGCACCAGAAAAAATTAAAGCCTTTTTTCGGCATCCCTTCTCAGACTTCTTATTCCTTGCCTTAGTAATATGCAATCAGCTACTTGGCACCTTCCGTTATTCTCCTTCCTTTCCTTTTAGATCTGAGGTAGTACTAATTAATGCTTAAATTCCTCCTATTAGAAATAGGGCTACTCTTGGGTACGAAAGAAGGATATTCCGATCCTGGGCACGTCCTTTTGATAGCTTTTATAGCCTCCTTTACTATGTCAATCCCTCCGTATTAGTTACGGCTGAAGCCGATCCTCTCCTTGGTACTTCACCTAGTGGCTAATCTCAAGTCTTTTCTCTAGACCGGATGGGCCTATGTCATTAGAACAAGTGAGGAAGACCTCCAATCACTGTACTAGCAATTCAAGATGAACTCCTTCCATGTCCCTGCCTCATCCTCCATCTCCCTCAGGTTCGATGGATTAATCCATCGGTCAACCCAAGATCCAGTCCAGCTTGATCCTGAGTCATTCTCCAATGAGATGAGAATAAAGAAAGTTTTTAGTCAAGATAAGAAAGGAACTCGCCCTTTGACACCAAGGGATAAGAGCTGATTGCGGGCGATGACTTGGTGAAGGGAATCTATGAGAGAAGGTTCTCGAACTGGGTTACGTGAAACTTCTTTCCTCCTCGTTAAAAAAGTAATTAATTAAACTTTAAAGAAAGTAATCAATTAAACTTCAAAAAAGTAATTGCGTAATTAAGCCCAGTGGACTTCCTTCTCTTTGGTGATCCATCGGCCCAGAGGGAGGAAATTCTTCTACCGATTGGGGGTGGAAGAAGTTGCCAAGTAATGGTAAAGTCCCAAAGCCCATATTCTTCGACTTCCCCCTATTCATAGCAAGGAAAAGGATATGTCTATCATTGAGGGGAGATCCCGAAGTCTATCTCTCTCTCATAAGATCCCGTTTCCTTTTGAATCTGATTAATAAATTCAAACTCCTAGCCTTTGTTTCAGAAAACAATCTAAACTGAGGCAATCTTTCTGGATTTGCTCTGCCTTACAGCCTTCGCCTGCCTATTCTCAACAACATTATTTCATCATGTCCCCCCTTTTACGAGAAAAGGTGCCAATAAACTTTCTCCGGCCTTCTATCAATTCCTATCTGGAATAAACCTTTGAACCTAAAAAAGGCCTTCTTTGGTTTTCCCGACAACCCATGAACAAAAACTGGGGAGGAGTCCTTGGAGAAACTACATACTATGCACGAACAGCTTTGTCAATGCGACTGGGAAACCATTAACAATTTTAAAGCAAAGGGTAGGGGGAGTAGCATGGAAAGCAAGGCTCCACACCCTTCTCCGTGGACTTTAGGCAGATCTTTACCTTTCACATTGGAATTCCTCTCCTTCATCAGACATTTGTTGAGACTCCTGTTGAACCATTCAAGAGGGGCACAGGAGTAGGATTGTACTCTGGAGCTTTTGCTAAGGGACTTCGCCTCATCTCGCACGAGATAGGCAAAAAGAAAGCAAGGGGAATTCTTTTTTGGGAAGCTAAGTCTTTCTGGCTTGCTAGTAATGAAGTCCATCCCGGGGAACTGTTCCCAGAATTCATTAGCCGGTGTAAAATGAATCAAAAAAGGTATACCTCAGCCACAACCAGAAAATGGTTGGAGAGTGAGAAGAAGGAAGCACTAATTGCCCTACATCGGAAACGATGAAGAGAAAAGTTTGCCGATGAAGTTGATTTGGTAGGTGAAGTACGTGATGGACTTTGCCATTACTTGCCAACTTCTGCCAAAAAGTGAATACTTATGTAAATCGAAAAGTGCATAATCACTTAAGAAAGGGACAGTCTCATCGACTGATAAATGAGCAATCCCAGAAGGAGACCACATGGCGACCCATCCATAGGACTAATCTACCAAATGAACCTCTCTCTGGGCAACAAACTACTTCTTTTTAGAGCAGGCTATTCCTAGGGCGAGGAATATCTTTCTATTTAACTACTCCATCTAGTCAAGAGCCAGCATCTCAATGCAACATTATTCCATTCTCAGTCTGTAGTGCTTCTGCCAGCTAATGCTAATAAAAGATAAGAGATTGTTGAAAGTAACTGAACAAGGGTGTACAACTTTGGTTCAATCCATGATAACTATCATTAAATATTGAATCCTCATTTTAATCTAGGTAGTCATCCACTTTGAGTCAAATAGTAAAAAAGACATTTCCCTTTAACCATTCATGTCAACTAAATAGGGGGATTGAGGCAAATGCTTGTCAAAAAGTGTTTGTAACTAATCATGTCAAGTCAATCTGTACCCTAGTCTATTCTTTTCTTCCCCCGTGGCAGAGAAGGTTCTTTTGCTTCGAATCTTTGAGGCAAACGAATGATAATCATTGTACTATAGTGCAGTCTGGTCTTCCAAAGAGGAAGTTAATGAGTTCTTTTACCCTTAAATTCAGTCTACCAGTCAGCTATCGAGATTGAGATGGCTACCTCAAAACCAGTCATCCAAGTGGGGCCCTATGACATATGCCATATTTAGGTTGCTTGCGACTGAGACTTTTAGGGATTTAGATAACATCTAGTCGGGAATGAGCCACTACTTACCTTAATTAATTCAAGGAAAATTAGGTCCTTCTTCGACATTAGGCCTAAGAAGATCTGGAGCGTATCTGGCCTAAGCTGATTTATTAGGCTAGGGTCAAAGTGCTTTTAATTCGTTGGCCAATGTAAAATGAATCAAAGAAGGTATACCTTGTCTGCAGGTAGAAAATGATTGGAGAGTGAGAAGGAGGAATCACTAATCGCCCTACATTAGAAACGACGAAGAGAAAAGTTTACCGATGAAGCTGATTGGGGTAGGTAAAGTACGTGATGGACTTTACCATTACTTGCCAACTTCTCTCGAAAGTGAATACTTATGTAAATCAAAAAATACATAATCACTTAAGAAAGGGACAATCTCCTTGACTGATAACCGAGCAATCCCAAAAGGAGACCACATGGCGACCCATCCATAGGACTAATCTACCAAATGAACCCCTCCCTGGGAAACAGACTACTTCTTTTTAGAGTGGGCTATTTCTATGGCAAGGAATATCTTTCTATTTAACTACTCCATCTGGTCAAGAGCCAGCATCTCAATGCAACATTATTATATCAAATTTCGAACCTGGTTCCCGATTGAATATGAATTTGAACATCCTGAACGAACTGCTTGTTCCCTCCCCCTATCTTCCTACTTAATAAAAGAACAAAATCTTGGTATATTCAAACATTGGATTCAATAAGTTCAATTGGAAAACCCTCCAAAGAAAGGATCTGCTACCCGACCTGCTGACCTTCTTACTAGCACAACTTCATTCCGCTCAGACCTCTCTTTGAAGAGTAAGCCAAGTGCGGAAGGGATGATGAAGATTAAAGATAAGGGTCGGGCGGGCAGTGAAGGCTCATTTAGTACAAGTTGTTTGACTGAACCCTTACTTGACCAAAACCTAGAATTAATAGAATGAATTCGCTGCTGATAGATCTTACCCCCAACAACCAACGGGGAGCACCTCCACTGCGGTAGAGCCTGGTCTGGGAGACTTGTTTCCAAGGATCGCGGGTGGCTTTGCCAGCTTGGATTAGAAGGAAGGTCTTCACTTTCCATAAGAAACACAAAGGAAAGGTCCGCTCCTGGCTCGATACGCTTAATGACCCGAGAAGCAAAGGATTCGTCAGTCACGCTTCCAACGAAGGGGGATTTGACTTGCCTATTTTCCCCTTCTTTTTTGGGCTAGATACTTTAAAGGAAAGCCTCCCCTCTGCCTGAAAGGAGTTGATTGAAAGGTTTCCCGTGAGTGGACAAGGCGGCCCTTTTCTTTCCTCGGATCGATGACTCGCTTGTTGTTAATAGATTCTGTGATCAAGAAGAAATGGTTATGCTATGTTCACCCAAATCAAATAGATAATTTCTCACCCCTTATCTGTGGAACATTCCAGAAAGTCTTGATCTTGATTCATAGCTGTGACAGGGGAATCCCTTGTTGAGCTGATCGTATGGATCAACTCCTAGGAAGTGGGGAGGGAAAGTGTCACAGCAAGGAAAATAGGTCATGAAAAGTTTGATCAATGAGCTAGGCAGAGATGAAAGAAATCAAACACGGGAATAAGATCCTAAGGGACAGAAGTAAGAAAGAACGGGAATGCTAAGTTTGTCCCCAAACTTCACTGGAAGAGCAAGGATTTCTTTCTCTGCGTCTGCTGCTATTGATGTGTCTACTCCCCTTCGCCCGGTCCGGGTGAGATATTTGATATTTGTATTAGACGACATGCCCCTATTTTTTTCTTTCTTTTCTTCCTAAGACAAAATCTTGATTTTAGGGGAGAAATTTGCTTTCTTCAAGAAAGACCTGCAGCAGGGTTAGCTGCAAATTTATGCAATGTGCCATTAGGCAGAAAAACGTCAAGGGGAGGAGCAAAATTTTGCTTCTTTGTTTCCGCCCAGCCCCAAACAAAGAGGCAGAGGATTCTCTTTTACCTCCACAACAAATTCCCCAGCCCATTCAAATCAAAATATAACGAGCACCTACGACTAAGGGGAATGGAATGTCGACCACAGGGTAAGAGAATCTTATAATACGAGGGCTAGTGACTGGTCAAGTCATTAAACTTAGTTATTTTGATCAACATAGTTGCAAATGGACTGGGTTTATTGGTTTAAACTGACTACGACCAAAGTCATGGCTACTTCAACCAAAAAAAGGGTGACCCCCTATTCAAACCAAAAGAAGTACCTCACCTCACTTACGAAGAAGTTGTTGGAGCCCAAGTTCACAAACACCAAATAAAAGTGAGCGTTCTTATGAAATATTTCGCTTTGGGCATATAGTTCTCTTGTATCCAACCTTTTTGCATATTAAATATTTTATTCTTTTTGCCTGGAAATGATTGTTCGATACTTGGCTGCCTTTTCTTTACTTTTCTTCCCACCTTTCCCGACACAACATGTGGAGGAAGTATTTCCCTTTCTAAAATCTCCCTAGGAACTTCCCAAAATTCTTCGGACGGCGTGGGTTTAATTTCCTCCAGGTATGCAAAAATGTGTGTCTCTACCTTATAAAAATGAGAAGTATACTCATAAATACGTCTTTTATTATCTTCACCATATTGAAACTGGAGCACCGCCATCGTATGCGGACAAGGTATTTTATCAAGATCAACGACTCTGGAAGTACAAGATTTGCAATGAAGATCAACTGTTACCACTGCATCATGACCGGATACAACATATCTAAAATTGGCTATTTGATGAAGCAATAGCTTGTTCCCTATATTAATATTTTTTGCAATGACCTCCTCTATCGAAGGGACCAAGATGTTTGATGCATTAGTGAACTCCATTTGTCTTTGGTGAAATTTTTCACCAAACTTCTTATTTATTTCATCAAATAGAGAAGGAATGAAAAAATCTATTTCAACAACAAAAAGTGCATTAATCAACTCAACGATGTTTGATGTCATAATACCAAACGTATAAATTTTGCAGCAGATATTATAGAAATTAATAATTAATATTTTTAAAAATAGAAAACTTTGCAGCAGATATTAAAGATGTTGCAGCAGATGCAGCAGTTGTTGCGACAGAATCTGTAACAACTTTAACAACAGATGTAGCAATTAATAGCACATACCTATTTCTGGAAAAAAAATGCCCTACTCCATCTGTGAAATCTAATTTGTTCGAGATGTGTAGCAGCTCCTGGAATCATTTTCCTAATTTGATTGAAGTGGTCATTAAATTTACTTACGTTGTATCCTTATACGGCCTTGTATAAGTGATAGATGATTCTTTCATTGTGAAAATTGGTTCGAATGTTTTCACCAAGGTGCCACTGAACAACTATAACGGCCAGAAAGGTAGACAATTGAAACCATTTTTTTATGCTTGATGCCGATCCAAAATTATGCACAATTCAAGAGTATCATCTACAAAACTGCTCATTTGCTCAAATAAATGCCGATAATAGGCATCACACTCAAAGTCAACAACACAAAATGCAACAGAAAAAATATGTTTTTCAACATCCTGTGTAACAGAAAACAACAAAACTCCATCATACTTGCCTCTTAAAAATGTTCCATCAAGGGTTATGATTTTTCTCATATGCCTAAAATCAAGAATCCAAGCTCCCATGGCCACAAAAAAATACTTAAACTTACCATTTTTACCGAGCTCCAATGTCGTTTTTATCCCCAAATTTACAGTGCTAAGCATGTAACGATATGCGTCAAGCACTGCATATCCATCTCATGTGTTCCCCTTATCAAATATTTCGCAATTTCACTTTCCATCCAAAGTTTTTCAATAACTGACCTTGCATTCTGATTCAACACAAAATGAGGTTCTCATATCTCTTGCAGATGGCCCTTTATCCCCGGGAAACTTATGTTTAAAGTATGCATCAATTACTTTGGCCATAGCATGTCAGATGTTGAGAACCACAAGTGTGAAGCTTTTCATAGTTTCTAATGAAAAATCTGTCACAACTTTTAAGCTTCACAGCTCTCAGCCACCACTTGCACTCAGGATGTACACACTTGACGCAATATACAAGATGCGAGTTTATCACTTTTTTTACTCTAAAGTCTTTCTTCAAACAAGCCAATTTCAACGCAATATTTAAATCTTGCTTATTTTTAAATGTCGTACCATGATAAAAATTTATTTCATCATCTTGAACATGATTCGACTGTGTTGATTGTGTATTTGGTGGTGTGTTGCTAGCAACTTCTAGAGTTAGTGTCTGCTCACCTCTACTTGCTCTATCTGGAATGTTCATACCCATCACATCACATTCATCATTTAACATTTCTTGATTTTGAGGTGAATTTTGATTCTCCAACATCTTTTCAATCATGTATACCCGTAAAATGGGTCTTCTTTCATCTTTCAAATAAATCTGTACATTCACTTAATTTTTTATTCTAAATGGAGTCACTCTCTGTTTTTCGCCACAAGAATGCATGTAAGTGATGGCAATATCTTTCGGCTCATAATTTAATTCACAGTTGGGAATAATTCGATTCACAAAGTTCTCATATGTGATATCTCTATTCGCAATCATTGCTATCGTCTCGATCATTCTTTGCTTTCCAACGCTAAATAAAATAGTTGTTGGACTCAACCCATTCACCATGATAATTAACTCCTAATATTTTTTTGTCTCCCATTGATAATGTTGAAGGTACCTAAATTAATAATAATTAAAAGCATAGGATGAAAAAACTGTACAGAGATACAACAATAGTTGTATTTAGTTTAGCAACTACTTCATCTGTTGAAACATTAGATGCAACAAATACTGCAGTACATTCAGTACTAATTAAAAACTGTTGCAGAAGTGGTGAACCAGTTGCTAAAAAAATATTTTGACTATTATTCCTTATCGTTCGGCAACTGCTGAATCTATTTCAGCATCTGTTGCAACGTCGCTGAAAATAGCTCAACAGTGAAGAACAACAACAATGGCAGAAACAACATCAAAACACAAAACTCAAATAAATAACACCACATTCACTTTTATCAATCATAATAATGATTAAAAGCTATATTTCAAGTAATTTCTAAAGCTATACAAATAAATGCCCCAAAAATTCTTTTTCCTCCCAAATTTGAAGCTCCAATGTTGGAAAAATAGTGACAACAACAACAAGAAGAAGAAGAACGAGAAATTTGCGGGAAAGGGGAGAGGAGAAGAGCAACCATTGGAGAGATTTTTCAAATTGGGAAATTAGTTTTTTTTTACTTAGTTGGGTTAAAATATACAAAAAAAACTTGGGAACTTGTTTGAAAATGGTTAAATGTTATTAATCCTTAATTAGAAACTTGTCACCTACACCTAATAATTAAAACTTATGTCACTTTTTTTAAATTTTTGAAATATTTTTATCACCCTTAATTCAATCACCCAAGCTACAATCCGTCACAACTCACAATTTCTAAATATGAAAAATTATATGTTTTTAATCTATATTTATATTCTATATCCATATCCATATATATATATATAGCTATATTTATGTCTATACTATATTAAAAGAGTGAATTCCTTAGTAATGTTATTTGAACTTTTGCCCTTCATTAAAATATTTTGCTTTAGATAAAATTGTCTTTACACTATTTTTTCTTAATTTATTATTTTTTCTTTTATTATTTAGTTTTAAGATTCACTTTTGAATTAGAATTAGAATTAGAATTAAAAAAATTTTATATTTAGAGTGCACTCTTGATTTAGAGTTATTCTATATAAATAGTACTTAAGCTATGAAGGAAAAAAGGAAAAAAAATTATATTTCTAATATTTAAGACTTTGAAATTAATAAAATTTTGCTCATTCATAATAGATTAAATTTTAGCATCAAATTAACAACTTTATTTGATTTTATTTGTATGAATATTGTATTATCTTAATGATAAATATTATTTATATATAATATTTAAATTTGACACGATACATACATGAGTATTTAAAGCGTAAAGGCCATTCAAAATGTCATTTGAACTTTTTGCGCTTAACTAAAAGACTGCTCTTTAGACAAAATCGTCTTTTCACCATATATTTTTAACTATTTGAATAATATTAAATATAATAAAAAATAAATGAAATTTTTTTTCTTATTATAGTGAAATCCCTACACAAAGAATCATTTTTCAATTAAAATAGTTCAAAAAAAACTTTCAAATAATAATTATCAAAAAAAAAATTTTAAGGAAAGAAGTATTAATGGAAACTTTAAAATAATAATTACCAATTTTTTTTTAAAAAAAAAGGAAAACATGAAAGCCTAATGAAACCACCTTTGGTTTAAAAAAAAATTCCTTATTTTAAAGGGAAAAGGGAAAACCTTCTTATTTCAAGGGAAAAAGGAAAAAGTTTTAATGGTCTTTGGTAATTGAAAAAATTATTTTTTTAGGGAAAAACTGGATATTAAGTTTTTTCTAAATAATAATTTTAAAAAAAGATATTTTTTTTAAAGGGGAGAACGTAACTTTTAAAAAAAAATTAAAGAGGAGAACTTATTAATTTTTTGAAAATATTTTATCATAATTCAATAAAAGTTCTTCTAATTTCACCATAAATCCTAATTATATGAGGAGAGGTTTTGTTGTAAATAGAATAAAATATTTTTTTTTTTGATTTATGACTTCTTTACTTCTATAAAAATACTTTAATTTCAACTTTTGATTCATCAATCATTCAATAATCAATAATTCAGCTTACATCTTCTTATTTTACGTTTTTTTTTGAATTTCAATTTTATTTTTAGGTTTGCTTATATTACACACTCAATTTTTTTGTTTCATATTCTTTTCCCTTTCTTTTTCACTTTTTTAATTAAAAGAAAATCATATTAATTATTATGTCAGTTTAACTTGCTTCATTCAAATTGTATTATGACCTTAAATTAGTTACTTTGAGTCTAATAAATTTCTATTATTTAAAAATTTCTCTTATTTTGTAACTAACATCTTCATTTATTCACAAGTTTCGTCTACTCAGATAAAGTTATATTTCAAGTGAGTTGATACTTTTTCATCGAATAATCTATTTTATATAAATTCATATACTATTCTTATTATTTATTTTTGTCCATAATTTATTTTAGATAATTTTGCAAAGGACTTGGTTAATGAAGTTGTGCCAATTAATACCTTAAAAAGATATGATTCTTATTGGATAATAAGTGTCTTATTTATTGGCAATGAACCAATAAAATAATATAAAAGAGGCACCAATGAAGGTACTCGAAAGATTTTAACATTTGTTGTTGAAGAGGTAATTTTTTTATATATATTTTAACATTACATATATATTTTAGTCATTAACGATTAACTTTTTGACATGGCACAAAAGTTAAATGCTACACTTTTTAATGATTATGTTGTAAAGTGGGATGAAAAATTGCAATAAGGCAAAGTTTATTACATCATAAATGAACGTATAATAATGTTAAATCGATTTTCTATTGGTAAACAAAGAAAATAAGGTTGGATTCATCGATAACATTATAGTTCAAGATTGCAGCAGCCAATTTTCTGCGGTTTCTTTTTAAAACAATTTTATTTCGTTTGAAGATACAATATTATGTATCGAGGAAAAAACTTTGATAAGTCTTTCAGATTATACCGGCTATTTAATATAAAAATAATATGTTTCTCTTACTTAACAATTTTTTCTTGATCTTCTTTATAGATATACTTTGAATATATAAGAGTTCAAAGATCTTCATTGGAGAAAAAATAAAACAAAGAGAGATTGTACTTATGAACGAGAAGTAAGTTATATTTATTTTTAAAAAATATTATGAAAATCGCAAATAATATTAGATTAAAAAAATCTTTTATTATAAATTTCAAAATTGGTATTTATGAAAAAAAACTTTTATTATAAATTTTAAATTTTATGCTTATATATTTAGTTGTCAAATCAGATGTGACTGGAAAACAATAATTTTATAAGGTGAATCAGTAGAAATAGATATCGAACTGCTGCAAAGGTTGAATATTGAAAGAGTTATAATAATTTTTTGTGATGTTAGAACTAAACAATACCAAGGTACTACATTAAATTTTTGTATACTCTCCATTTAATTTATATTATATTTAATATTATAAAAATAATAATATAATAATTGAAAAAAATGATGAATAAGAAAATTTTATAACTATTTTGTTTATCAAGTCTATTTTTTGGATAATTTGTAAACCACTTTTTTTTGGACTCATTTTTTTTGGGGGGGCGGGGGGGGGGGGGGGGGAGGGGGGGGG
>JAOTQJ010070721.1:0-13181 GCA_025642045.1 Solanum sejunctum | reverse complement strand
GCTTCCGTCGTGGGCAGTTTGATGTATTCCATGGTATGTACGAGGCCAGACATTGCACATTCAGTTGGGGTTGTTAGCCATTACATGTCGAATCCTGGTAAAGAGCACTGGGCAGTCGTGAAGTGAATTCTCAGATATCTTAGAGGTACCTCCAAAGTTCGTCTATGTTTTGGTATTGGACAACCTGAGTTATCTGGGTACACAGATATAGATATGTCTGGAGATGTTGATACTGCAAAGTTTACCTCTAGATACTTGATGACATTTGGTGGAGCTACAGTTTCATGGCAATCAAGATTACAAAAGTGTATTGTTTTGTCCACTATTGAGGTAGAATATATAGCAGTTGTTGAGGTAGGCAAGGAGTTATTATGGATGAGGAATTTTCTTGAGGAGCTTGGTTTGAAACAAGAAAATTATCTTCTTCACTGTGATTCTCAGAGTGCCATCCACCTTGCCAAGAATGTCGCTTTTCATTCTCGAACCAAACATATTAAGAAAAGATATCATTGGATTCGAGAAGCTGTGGAGGACAAGTCATTTGAACTTGTGAAGATTCACACAAGTCATAATTGTTCAGATATGTTGACCAAGACTTTGCCAAAGGAGAAGCTCGTGTTTTGTCGAGAGAAGGCCGGTTTGATTGCTTACTCCATGTAGGAGTGAGGGGGAGATTTGTTAGGAAATATCCCTCCTACATGGAGAGATAGTCCAATTTAATTTGGGCTCCGTTATTTAAGCTCAAATGCTATTTTGTCTCTTGGCCCATTTCATTGAAGAGTGGGAAGCTGCATTAGAAAATAAAATATATTAGCAGCAGAAAAAAAAATCAGAAAAAAAGAAATAGAAAGCAGTCAGCAAAAAGTAGAGAAAAATCTGCATTTTCGTTCACTGTGCAGCAGCTTGATTTTCTTCTAGATTGAAGGCCAAACGGTGTCTGTTCATTCTCAAATTTTAGTATGTTGTTCTTGATACTCTCCTCTTCAAGTACACTAAACAGTTTTTTGTTTTGATGCCCGGAAGGTCGTCTTTTGACTGCATTTTACATACTGGATTTTGGTACTTTTTCCTTCATTTTTGGTGAAATTATTAATTGTTGTCTTGCCAAGATTGTTTGTTGATGATTGTATTTGCCTCTAGTGTTTACTAGAGAGGAGAACTTGTTGTACCCACTTAGTTCTCGGTGATTAGTGGAAGTTTTCGTACCGTTGTTGATTGGTACCGTGGTTTTTTCCCCGATTTGGGGTTTCCACGTAAATTGTGTGTTCTCTATTTAAATTTTTGCTATTTAATTGGCTTGCTGCTGCTATTAATTTTTTGGAGTTATTGTACCTTGTCATTCATTTTTTTATTTGGAAAAAAGATTGTATTACACTTCCATTGTATTTTGTAGTTGCTTTCCCAACATCAATTGATCCTATAGAAATCGTCAAGGAGTTGAAGAGAAAATCAATGAATTTATTGTCGGCCTCTGCACACAAGACCATGTTTGTAGACTTTCTTACTATTAGCTTTAGCTCTAACTTTTTTGTATTACCACTTGTTCCATCATCAAAAATGGATGACAAATTTCCAAACTCAGGCATTGGTATGGTGTCAAATCTTGCTCGTTTTTGTTTTTGCTCAGGCAGAAATACATTAGACAAGGGCGTTTTTGAGATCAACGAACGTGCAAGTAGACGAATTGCCTAAATGTTCAAGAAAAGGATCATAATGATAATCTACAGAAAGTAAAATAAGACACGTAAAATGAACAAACAAGAGACCATATTATCACTAGAAAAACAGAATAATATTTGGATTTATATATAAAGTCTAGGCCCTATTGTGAAGATGGTAAAGGATATTACCTCATCATTACCAAATCCTACATGCATCTCCGTGATCTGATTCATGTCAGTCAGGCCAACGTTCGAAAGCATCTAAATAAGAAAGCTTGGAGAAGCACACTTGAACTGCAAATCGTCACTGATTAGAAATGATATCCCTCCTTAAAAAATACATACTCATCAAGACTAGTATTTTTAACTGAATCTTTCAATAACTTTTCTTTATTAATTATCCCTCCGCAAAGACACTTAAAGTTTGTGTAATAACTCTTAAGAGGGCAGCCTGAGCCTGAGCACTAATAGTACTTAACTGAGCCTGAATCATCCACATTAACTCTCAGCTTCATTCAATACTTTGCATAAGAATTTCTTGGATTTAGCAGTATGATTTTGCAATACAGATTTTCTTCGCCAAGGTTTTTAACACTTTGGTACAAGTTGTTCATACAACAAACAACTCCGGCATCTACTTTAATGAGTCTTATTATCGTTCCCAGCGGTAAAGTGAGAAGGCTAACAAGTATGTCCATAAAATCTACTTTAGATTCAGCTGCAACTACTTTATTTTTTGTTTCATCCACACAAAGCTTCAAGAAAACCTTAGTTTCTTGCTCGTTAGCCATCGTAAAGCAGTTAACTTGTGAGGCTCAAATCATTAACAAATTACTAGCTGATCTGAGTAAGAAAGTAATCAGTCCAGAATCAAGATACTGATTTCTAGCTCTCAAAAGTAAAACATGAAAAGGTTTGTTCAAGAAAGGAAGAGGTAAATTTTGACCAATGTTTGGGTGAAATTTCAATTCCACTCACAAAACATCAAATTTTTTACCATATAAAATGCATGTCCAAACATGACTTCAAGTTTCAAAAATCTAGTTTGTTTGGATTCTTCAAAAATATCATCAAATGTGTATTAAATTTTTTAAAAGTAGTGCATTTTGAAGTATCAGACAACATGTTCGAAGAGTTCGGCCTACTTAGCCAAAAACTATGTTTCAACACAAATTCAAAAACTCATTTTTTTCCCTAATTTCAACTAAATCTATGATCAAATACTAGCTAAGTTATCCCAGACAACTTAATCACACCTGCCAAAATAAATATCATTTATTATACTAATAAATCATCCTACTAATATCAAACATCCAAAGCCGACACAAAATCACACAACAATTTTACAAGTCCAGAATAATGAAAATATCACTCCCAAGACATATATAATATATCACCAGAAACCTAAAATTTAGTGACACTCTGTCTATCTCATTTTATTTTTCTATTTTTTATGATGGTGTTGACCAAGTCCACCGCGACACTGTTGGAAAATAGTACACAGCGGAAGCATTCCAAAGATCTTATTGCTTACATGAATAATAGATAACAATCACAAATATATATCACACGCAAAGTATACAGAAAATTAATTAAAAAAATACGTGCGCAGATGTCTTGAAGCAAACCAGACTCGAGATCCATGGTCTTTTACGGTGATCCCAAATTAATAACAAAACTTTCTCAATACTTGGATGGCAAGTATTGTATAAAATACTAATTCTTTTTCTTTTTTCTCTCTAGAATTTTCTAGCTTAGGATAACCCCGAGGACCTTTTCAAATCCAAAAAGAAGTAGGAAAACCACTTTTCTTGAAATACAAAAAACCTTCTTTTATTAGAAATAGGATTCTGAGTTCTTATTAAATATAGGCATTTTAGGGACCACAAAACTTATTATTGAGACTTCCTATTATGGAAATAATTCTTTTTAATCTGAATTATTCTTATCATAATAAATTATAAATTATTCCACTAAAAGTTCGTAATTGCACTCCTCTATCTATATTTCAAAATTCCCTACTAAACATTTATGTAATTACCCATGTTAAGATTACAGATACTAATCAATAAATTAAATTACTGACGAATTTAATTTAATGATCAATTTCCTTTAGAGTAATACTTAACTTATTTCATGCGCTAGATTAATTCATAAATCTATCGACCGGGTTTGCACATGAAAAAGTATAAGCTTTTCATTAAAGGAGTATCCTCAATATCTATATTGAGATATGAATTCCATAACTAATTATTTCACCAATATATATTATTATCATCCAACTTACCAGACATATTGACCAATCTCAAAATCTCATCTTTTAATAAATCAAAATGATAATTAATATATACAACTCATAATCGTTATATCAGGATTAAGAATATGAGTACATTTAATTGTTTAGAGGACATGTTTTTATCAACTAGTCCAAAATATCTATCTCTACTTGGTCCCGTTCAATACATACAAAAAGTACTAGCACGAGAAGTTAGAACTATACCATTCTCATAATTAAGATAAATTACATATAATCTCGTGTATAATCTTCCTGATAGTTTGTCCAAATTTTCATCTAGATAGTGAACTATAATTTTAACTTATAAGAACCGATGATTTGATCTTCCATATATAAGCTCAAACTCTATACACTAAATCATCTATTATATAAGTTGAGGACACATATGTGACAAATTGATTTGTTTAATGTAACACTTTAATAAATTGAATAAATAAATAAATATTTAATAAATAATACTATATTTAAATGCATGATTAATAGTATATCCTAATAGACACAAGCCCAATGAAGCTGGCAAGGACGGAGCTATATTCAAGAAGGGTGGTCAGATGAACCCCCTAGAGAATTCTTTTTCAAATATATATGTTAAATATATATATTTTCATATATATCAATTATTGAACACCCCTGATAAAAGAATTATCAACTCATATTCTAAAAGTATGAACACCTTAATGAGAATGGTGGCTCCAATGTGTGGGGTCTAGCCCCCTTTTTTTTAACAAAGGCTGCCAAGCCAATTTTTCAAAGTAGGCAGTTTTGTTTGAAAAATGAATTTGGACACCAACAATTTGGCCACCAACCTTGAAAAAGGAACGGCAAACATGTCTATAAAAGGAGCTTTTCAGCTCCTTCATTTTGCATTCAGAAAAGAGAAAAAAATACAGAGAGAGCCATAGATAGAAAGTGAGGATTTTTCTTCTGTGAGGTATAACATATACTATAAAATAAAATAGTCTGTGAAGAAAAATTAGAGTGTGTGCTTAAGAAATATTTTTTCCTAAAAGAAATAGTGTCTCCACTATTTTTTGGTATTTTTCTCTGAGAGCCTACTATTTGTAATAGTAGAAGAAATTATACTCTTGTGCTTACTATTTGTAATAGTAAAAGTAATATAATAGAAGTGTTGATTTGTGGACGTAGCCCAAAAAGTGTTGGGTGAATAACGTTAAATATTTGATGTCGTTATTTTTCTATTTTTTATATTATTGTGCCATATTTATTTTTGTGTGATTCCTTATTTTTCCTAACAAATTGGTATCAGAGCCGATGTTCTGTCTGAGTATACTTTGTGGTTGCAATATAGTCTGAACTTTCACATCAAAAAAGAATTACTTTGATAAACAATTTTGCGGAAAAAATAATAGAAGCCAATACTATTAGAATTGTCACTTTGAATGACACTAATTATGTCATCTGAAAGGGAAAAATAGAAGATCTAGTTTATGTTAAAAAAATTTATCAACTAATCTTTGCCACTAAAAAGCCTGAAAATAAAACAGATGAAGAGTGAAATCTGTTGCATAGACAGGTCTGTGGATTTATTAGACAATGGATTGATGATAATGTGTTGAATCATATTTCTGGAGAAATACATGCTCGTACCCTATGGGAGCATCTTGAAAGTTTGTATGCTCGAAAGACTGAGAATAATAAAATGTTCTTGATAAAGCAGATGTTGAGTTTAAAATATATTGATGGTTCTCTGATAACAGATCACCTGAATAATTTTCAAGGAATCATGAACTAGTTGTTTGCTATGGGCATTAAATTTGATGAAGAAATTCAAAGTTTGCTTCTACTTGGTTCCCTAACAGATTCCTAGAAAACATTTAGAATGTCATTATCCAATTTTGCTCCAAATGGTGTGATCTCTATGGATTTTACCAAGAGCAATATGTTGAACGAAGAGATGAGAAAAAAATCTCAAGGTTCTTCTTCGTTAGATGTCCTAGTGGTGGGTTTGAGAGGGAGAAATAAAAATCGTGGCTCTCTGAATAGAGAACACAGCTGGAGCAAATCTAGAGGCAAACTTAAAAATATTGAGTGCTATCATTGTGGTATGGAAGGGCACACAAAGAAGTTCTGTCGAAAATCGAAAAAGGAGAATAGAGAAAAAGAAGAAAAAGAAGAAGGCAATGAAAATTGCCTTGCCAACATTGCCATAGAAGATCTTCTCACTGTTCTTGATGCTGATCTGATAAATATTTCTTGTGATGAGTCAAGCTGGGTTGTGGACACTGGTGTCGCATCTTATGTGACATTCAGGAAAGATTTTTTCTCTGCCTATACTCCAGGTGACTTCGGAACCTTGAGTATGGGTAATGAGACTGTGTCTAAAGTGGTTGGTATTGGTACAATCTGTTTAGAAACTATTATTGGAACTAAACTAGCTTTGAACAATGTGAAGTATGCACTTGATATTCATCTACATCTTATTTCTGTTGGGATATTAGATGATGAAGGATATGTCAGTACCAATGGTGGAATGAAAACTCATTAAGGGTTCCTTGGTTATGGCTCATGGCGAAAAACATCGTGGTCTATACTGGGCTACAGGTTCTACTTATACTAATATGGTGAATATAGTTGAGGACGATAAATATTCAACGTTATAGCACAAGAGACTTAGCCACATTAGTGAAAAAGAACTCAATGTTCTAGCTAAGAAGAAATTGTTGCCAAATTGCAAAGATGCTAAATTAAAAAAGTGTGGACACTGCTTGGCTGGAAAGCAAAATAGAGTTTTCTTCAAGTCTAACCCTCCTTCAAGAAAGACAGAGTTTCTTGAGTTGGTGCACTCTGACTTATGTGATCCAATGAAGACAAAGACTTTGGGTGGTGCCCTCTATTTTGTCACTTTCATTGATGATTGCTCGAGAAAACTTTGGATCTACGTCTTGAAGACTAAAGACCAAATGCTAGGTATCTTTAAGCAGTTTCAGGCTTCAGTTGAGAGAGAAACAAGAAAGAAACTGAAATGTATTCGTACTGATAATGGTGGTGAACATTGTGGATCGTTTAACAAATATTGCGGACCATTTAATGAATATTATAAGCATCAAGGTATTAGACACTAGAAGACTCCTCAGCTTAATAGTTTGGCAGAGAGGATGAACAAGACCTTGATGGAGAGAGTTAGATGTTTACTTTCTGAAGCAAAGTTGCCAAACTCTTTTTGAGGGAAGGCATTATTGATTGATGTACATGTGATTAATCTATGTTCTACTGTAGCTTTGCAAGGTGATGTTCCAAACAAAGTTTGGTATGGCAAGGATGCTTCCTATGACCATTTGAGGGTGTTTGATTGCAAAACATTTGTACATGTGCCAAAAGATGAGAGGTCAAAGTTAGATACCAAGACAAGACAATGCATCTTTGTTGGATATGGCCTTGATGAATTTGGTTACAGGCTATATCATCCAATTGAAAAGAAGCTTGTGAGAAGCCGCAATATTGTCTTCATGGAGAATCAAATAATTGAAGACATTGAGAAAGCGGAGAAGCTGAAATCCTCCAATTCTGATGGTGTAGTTCATTTTGATGAAGTGCCTTATGAAAGTGTGCATGATGTTGGCAGGCTCGATGATCATGACGATGCCCAGAATCATGTTCAAGATCAACATGTTAATATTGATAATAACAAAGATGGTGTTATTAATGATCCTCCAGCTCATAAAGTTGTGGATGAATCAAATGTTCCTCTCAGTAGGTCCACAAGATATCCCTCGTCTCGTTATTCATCAAATGAGTATATTCTACTCACTGATGGGGGAGAACCTGAATGTTATAAGAAGGCCATGGAAGATGAACACAGGGGTCAATGGATAGAGGCCATGCAAGATGAGATGAAATCCTTGCATGAGAACCATACTTATGAGTTGGTAAAATTGCCTAAGAGCATGAAAGCTTTGAAGAATAACTGGGTGTTCAAAGTTAAAATTGAAGAAAACACCCAAAAGCCCAGATACAAAGCTAGATTGGTTGTTAAGGGATTCGGTCAAAGAAAGGATATTAATTTTGATGAAATATTTTACCTGTCGTGAAAATATCCTCCATTCGTACAGTTCTTGGTTTGGCTGCTAGTCTAAATTTGGAGATTGAGCAGATGGATGTGAAAATGGCTTTTCTTCACGATGAGCTAGAAGAGGAGATTTATATGGAACAACATGAGGGCTTCAAAGTAAAAGTTAAAGAAAATTTTATGTGCAAACTCAAAAAGAGTCTATATGGCCTAAAGCAAGCTCCTAGATAGTGGTACAAAAAGTTTGAATTTATTATGGGGGAGCAAGTCTACAAGAAGACTTTCTCAGACCATTGTGTGTTTGTACAAATTTTTTTTAATGATTTTATCATCCTATTGTTGTACATGGATGATATGTTGATTGTGGACAAGGATACTTCCAAAATTGACGAGCTGAAGAATGAGTTGTGTAAGTCTTTTTCTATGAAAGACTTGGGTCATGCCAAACAAATTTTGGGCATGAGGATCACTCGTCTCAGAGATGAAAGAAAGATTTATTTATCACAAAAGAAGTATATTGAACGTGTGTTGGAGCGCTTCAATATGAAGAATGCTAAGCCTGTTAGCACACCTCTTGCTAGTCATATGAAGTTGAGCAAAAAGATGTGCCCAACAACAAAGGAGGAAAAAGAGAATATGGCCAAAATTCCATATGCTTCTGTCATTGGAAGTCTAATGTATGCAATGGTATGCACTAGACCTGATATTGCTCATGCAGTTGGTGTTGTAAGCAGATTTTTGGATAATCCAGGAAAAGAGCATTGGAAAGCTGTGAAGTGGATACTCAGATATCTGAGAGGAAGCTCATATGAAGGTTTGTGTTTTAGAGGCTCTAGTCCAATCTTGAAGGGTTATACATATGTTGATATGGGGTGACCTTGATAACAGAAATTTCACTACTGGATATTTGTTTACTTTTTTAGGAAGAGCTATATCATGGCAGTCAAAGTTGCAAAAGTGTGTTGTACTATCTACAACTGAAGCTGAGTATATTGCTGCTACTGAAGCTAGCAAAGAGATGATATGGATTAAACAATTCCTCCAAGAACTTGGGTTGCAGCAGATAGAGTATGTCATCTATTGTGATAGTCAAAGTGCGATAGACTTGAGTAAGAATTCGATGTACCATGCAAGGACAAAACACATAGATGTGAGATACCACTGGATTCGAGAAAAGATAGAGAACAAATCTATGCAGATTGCAAAGATCTCTACAAATGAGAATCCTGCAGATATGCTAACCAAGATTGTGACAAGAGACAAGTTTGAATTATGCAAAGAACTTGTCGGCATGAGCTCTCTCTGAGAAGAGAGAGATACCTCCTTCTGGAAAAGAGTCTGGAGGGGGAGATTTGTAGGGTCTAACCTCTTCTTTTTTTTTTCAACAAATATTGCCAAGCCAATTTTTCAAAGTAGGCAGCTTTGTTTGACAAAGGAATTTGGCCACCAACCTTGAAAAAGGAACAACATACATGTCTATAAAAGGAGCTCTTCAGCTCCTTCACTTTGCATTCAAAAAAGAGAGAAAAATACAGAGAGAGCCACAGAGAAAAAGTGAGAATTTTTCTTCTGTGAGGTATACCATAGACTATAAAATAAAATAGTCTGTGAAGAAAAATTAGAGTGTGTGGTTAGAAAATATTTTTGCCTAAAAGAAATAGTGTCTCCATTATCTTTTGGTATTTTTCTCTGAGAGCCTATTATTTGTAATAGTAGAAGAAATTGTACTCTTGTGCCTAGTATTTGTAATAGTAGAAAAAATATAATAAAAGTGTTAATTTGTGGACATAGCCCAAAAAGTGTTGAGTGAACCACATTAAATATTTGGTATTATTATTTTTTATTTTTTATATTATTATATCATATTTATTTTTGTGTGATTTCTTTTACAACACAATGGATCGTCTCCATAACAAAATTATACTGTGAAAATATGATAAAGCAGGTTCTTTTTCCCATTAAAAAACTAACAAGTAGATGCCGGAATACAGCCCCAAATTTTTTAAAAAGGGAATCTTTGTATTCCAATCAAGCATTATTTTCCATGGACTGACAAATTTTAATACTAAAAAATAAGTGATTTATTGCAAAAAAATTAAATGAGTGTTTCTGCTGTAGGAGAAAGAGAACTACCTAATTTTGCTCTCGTCTTCATCTTCTTTGAATACTGTAGAAAATCTTTTTTTTTTAAAAAAAAAATATTATCTTTTCTCCCGCTCAATTGTCTACTTTATTCTTTTCCCGCTCAATGGTCTATTGACCGATTTGTAACACGTTCCGTCAAATTTTTCTAAAATTAACTTATGTTTAATCAATAAATTTTTTTAAAAAATTATTTTTAAAATATTTGAAAAATACTTTTTATTACTTTTTAAAAACACTCTTTTGTTTTTTTCAAAAGATTGACCAAACTCCTTTCTTTTTTTTTTTTCAACTACATACTTTTGAATAGGGGAGACAAAATTAAACTCAACCCATTAAAATTTGGGCGGATTAATAACTTGTTTATTTATTAGTTCAATCCATCTCAACTAAACTCATTTAAAATTGGATTGATATTCAACTCAAATTGACTCAAGAGAGATCTTGTTAAAATATTTTTATAATATTTTTTTTTAATTTGATATATTTTATATAGCTAAAATAAAGAAAAATATAATTTGATTAAGTATTAAAATATTGAAAAAGAACAAATAAAGTAAGTAAAACTTAGTAAAAGTTGGATCGGATTGACTTTTGATTCGCTCTATAACGTATTACTCAACCCGTTATAACCTAAATAAATTTGAATTAGATTAGATATCACCCGCTCAAATTTAATTCAACCTACCTAATTGTCACTCCTATTTTTGAACTCCAAAAATATCTAGGTGAAACAGGCTATTAATTTGTGCTAGATAATAATATACAAGAAGTGATTTTTGTGTTTAATATTATTGGCTTCATTTTAAAGTATGTGCATAACTAAAATAATACTTGTGATGATCTAAAATAATATTTGTGATGCATAACTAAAAAGAAATTCGCCACGTTTCATTCTTAATTAAAATCTCACATCCTTTTGATAGCTATATACTGTACAAAAGTTTCTCATAATATTAAGTCAATTTGTTAAAAGGAAATCATGAAAGAATGAGAGGATGAAACAGTAGAAGACAATTTTTAGCCCATTTTTGTTTGTATTGATTATGGATGAATTGACACGACACATTTAGGATCACATCTTTTGAGGTACACTCTTATTCCATGACAAAACGATTGGTGTAGAAATGGGTTAAAAGTGTGTCTTTATTTTGAATTTAAATAGTTTGGGATAAAAATATTAAAAATATTTAAATTTATCATGAATTATTAGTTATGTTTCTATACTATTGATAGGCTTAAAAACATTCTTAATTTGGCCAACCAAGATTAAATACATCATCAAATTATTAGTTTTGTTCATAAACTATTGATAGACTTAAAAACACCCTTCAATGGTAACTTTATGCAATGGTGGAGCCAGTTCTTTTAATAACTAGGTGTCAAATAAAAATATATATATTGATACTAAGGATGAAACACATAACCTCAAGCAATTTTTCAATCCTTTAATTACTACACTAAACAATTAACTTGTCTCAAGAAGTATTATTACTTATATAAATATTTATTAAATTAAATTTTAATTTATAAATAGAATGTAATTTTCTGACGAAGGATATCACTAACACCCCTCAAAGAAAGGTGGTTCCGCTCCTGACTTTACGTCTTTTCTCGAATTCAAATAAGAATATGATAAAGTAATTCAATACATGCAGAATGATACATAACATATTATAGTAATTTTTAGATTATTTTTCAATAACAAAGTAATAAAGAAATAAAGACTAGCTTACATGTTTGTTGCGTGCGTGACAAAACAGGAAAATACACCAAATGAAATCAAGAAAAAAATATAAAATTTCTCATGGAGAAGATAAAGAGCATTAAATTATGAAAAAAAAATTCAAGGAGATAATAGGACCAAGTAAAAGTTTAAGTGTGTCTCTGAAATTTTGATTATTAATATTAATAAATTAATATTTTGAATAATCTCTATAATAAAATTAAAAAAATCATCTAAATGAATATAGTTGGTGTAAAAATATATTAAAGATTTGGCCCTCTTGCATGAACACACTTTGAACAAATATTGCACAACACTGCACAGTCTAAAAAATGAGTATTATTTTTTATTTCGTTATATACATATGCAATATAAGCATTTTAATTAAGTTTTGAAAGAAAAAGTATTAGAAGATCAAAATTTCTTATTTGAAGTCAAATAACGAGTCGTGACATATCGCTATCAAATTTTCTCCGCTAATTTTTTTGATCTAAAAAATACACTCTGACATTTTTTTTAGCTTGAACATTTCCCTAAAACTAATAGATCAAATTATATAATAAAATTTGGAGATATAAAATAATTATTATTTTTAAGTTTGTGTGTTATTCTTTTATAAGCAAGCTTTAGGTAAATATTTTGAAATATTAAAAATATAATTTAAAAGGCAAAACTACCCCATTAGACAATAATCAAAATTTCAAAAACACACTTAACTTTTATTTGATCTTATTACCCTCGTGAACTTATTTTTTTATAATTTAATGCACCTTATTTATCTTTAACTACACACATAAATTTTTATGTATAGTACAAGCACAGAGCCACATGCCACAAAAGCAAATAAGAGGTATTTAATTAAAAAAAATAAATTCAAAAAAATAATAGGATCAAGTTAGAATTTAAATGTGTTTATAAAATTTTGTTTATAGTTTTGAGGAAGGGGAGGGGAGAGGGGGCGGGGGGAGATTACTTGTGCATTTTCCCTATAATAAAATGATTGACTTATTTAGTTTCATGTTGCCTTCTTGTCTTCTCTAATACAGTGCATAAAAAATATCAAAAGGCTTTGTAAATATGTTTTTTATCTCATATTAATTGAATTTATATGGTAATGTATATATATTAAGAAAAATATTTGTTATACCAAAAAATGGCTTTTTTGAAAAAAAGAAAATAATTTGAAATTCAAAAATCAATCAAAACTCAATTAGTTTGAGAAAAAACCGATTCTCGAAATTTGAAAGGAAAAACAGAGTCGTCACCTAATTTTACGGATAATTAGGAAACCATTAAATATTTTAAAAGACCTAACAGAAAAATCTTTTA
>JAOTQJ010070710.1:0-13182 GCA_025642045.1 Solanum sejunctum | reverse complement strand
TGTCTAGAGGTCTGTGGATACTTGTGGGTTACGGGTGTATTGTATGATTTTGGATACTGGATCAGGCGACGGGACCGCATTATGTACTTATACGAGTAACATGTTTATTAGGCGGCAGGACCGCAGCGGTAACCTTATTGGCCCGCTTTTATATTTATATATATATATGTGTATATGTTTCTGTATGTTCTGGGAGCTGCTGCAGGTACGGTTAGTCAATAAAAAAGAGGAAACTCTGCCAAAATTTCGGTAGAATTCCAGACTAGGTTATAAAGGAATTTGGTTTAGTATGTGTTTGTGTGCCCCTATCGGGCACTGGTCCCGATCCTAGGGTGGGGCGTGATATAATTGCATTTAATTGATAGAT
The DNA here is from genome assembly GCA_025642045.1 of Solanum sejunctum. NCBI lineage: Eukaryota > Viridiplantae > Streptophyta > Magnoliopsida > Solanales > Solanaceae > Solanum > Solanum sejunctum. The sequence goes on along the minus strand of JAOTQJ010070710.1, from coordinate 12,815 downwards.
TAAGACTAGTATATGATTATTAATTGTGAACATTGTATTAAACTAAATATGTGTATGATTTCATGTGCTTTAGTTGCTTGCTCATATCTTGCTTATTGGAGTAGCCGTGTGATCTTGCCAATACGTTGTTGTTATATGTACTAATACTATATTTGCTCTTTTCTTTTGTTGTTGAGTAGAAAGCATCTTCAAGAGGCTGAAGATAAACCTTCAGCTAGGTGGTCGTTGACTCCAGAATCCAAAGGAGAGCTAGTATATTTCAGGCTACTATTCATTAGGGATCGATTGACAATGGAGTGGGGCAGTGCGAAGCGGGTTGAGTTCAATTCGCAAATTTTTTTAAACCGTCCCACCCGCCTCGTATGATGATTTTCTTTCATTTTCAATCCCCACCGCATAGACCTGTGCCCCCCCCCCAATTCAATTTTTAAGTTCTTTGTTAATTGGATTTAATGAAAAAAAATCATAATGTTTTATAAAAAAAAAAATCGCTATTAATATCTAAACAACTAATTAACTATTTCTAGTTGATATTTTAATAATTATTTCTTAATTATTAATTAAAAGTTTCTAATCAATATTTCAACAACTAATAATTTATCAGATAACTCTAGTTTAAATTTTAGGAAAAAATTAAAATTAAAGTCAATTTTTAATATAAAACATTTATATCTTTGATTTTTACTAATTACAGAGATTTAATTCTCTTCGAATTCCTATGTAATTCTTTAAACTAGCATCCCGCGTCGTTCCACATTAATTTTAAAAATATTACTTCAACCTGCCTCGCACCCACCTCGCCACACATAACTTTGAACCTACCCCGCTCTGCATAGCTCTAACCTGCCCCGTACCCACTCCCCCCACGCATGCACCCCCCTCCACCCCATTGCCATCCCTACTATGGATTCATTCATAAACCTAGTCCATTTACTTCCGGATGCATAGTTCCTTTCTTAATTTTAATTTGAAGGTTTTACTCTTGGGGTTTGCATCCCTATGTTTAGAGTTTTACGTTGGAGTTTTGCTAGAATGACTTTTAGTTTATGAGGATTATTGTTAATTTACTACATTTCTCTTGAGTTTATGAAAACTCAACTATCTTCTTATTTAAACGTGCTTAGCTTTAAATTGGCAGTTTATGTTAGTTTGGTTAGAGTATTGAGTTTCCCACCAAAAAATTAGTGTGAGTGATACTCACGACCCATTCGGGATATTGACAATCAAACTAAGCAATTGGATTCTAAGAGTTATCAACTAAAACTGATATACAAAGTAATTAACTCTCCACAGGTCATAAATATTTAACTACAGTAATAAACTTGTGCCATGTATATTACTAGAAAACTAATTGCTAAAGTTAGTGAAAAGAGAAAAACGGAACTTATCATGGTTATTTGCACTCTCTCTCTCCTTTCATGTCAATTTGTTCATGTTTAATTTGACAAGGCTCTAAAAAGATGATAATTTCTTTATATCTTTCCTAATTATCATATGTTGAGAATTGAATTGAAAATTATTGTTGTACTTTATAATAAGTGCAAAATAGATACTCTATAAAACAAGAAATTATCTTTGAAGTTTTTAAAATTTAACAAATAAAAATAAATATTTATTTTTAATATGTTGGACATGTAAAAATGAATCAGAGCTTGAATCATTTACTTGCATTAGATTCTTCGTTTCAATTTGGTACAATGCAACCGTGACATAATGAGCTCGAACTTAGCTCACGTGAAGTTGTTGAGATTTCATATTACTTCATAAATTTTCACGTACAAAATGTAATCATCTTTGCCAATATTAAGAAGTTTGGTGTTTAAAGTGAAAATGCTATAATTTCAATATCCCATACCTCATTGAGGCTGATTAAGTATCTGTTGCTTACTTTTTTGGATTTTAATAATAAATTTATTATATTATATTTTTATAAATATGAGCTAATATTTGTTAACATGAAATTTTGATGATTTGATGAACTCTACGATGGGACCTGATCCCATTATAGAATTGGCATCGATACTGACTCAGTATAACTGAAAGTGACAGGTGGAATAGTACACTGCCAGTAACAAACTTTTGATAGTGCTTGGATATTGCAGTCCAACCGGCATATCGGCCTGTTAAACGATGATAAATAGTTGAAAAGATGATTAGGCAGTTAGTTAGCAGTTAGTTGGAGTTAGTTAAGATTCGTAATAGAATCTGTTAGTTCGTTATGGAAACAATCAATCAATGCTCTATAAAAGGAGCATGAGTGTCATGACTCAAGCCTAGGGTCTAGACGTGACACGGAATGGGGAATCCGAAGGACCCCAAACAAGCCTCTTAGCATATCATCCACACATCTTTGGTCGCGGAAGCAAAATAAGTATCAACAAGTGATATAATCAAAAATGGAAGCGGGACTAAGGGAAGTCTTTGATAATTATAAAAGTATAAAAGGATCAAGCTCAAAGCATATGCAAAACATAGTATCCAACAACACCTCTAACTTAGAATGGAGTGGGGGCCAAGACACTTCCCCAGCTCACCCTCATGATAACAAGCATACAACATAAAGAAGTCTCAACAGAGTAACTTAGATATTGTCCTCGGACTTGAGGACTCACCAATGCTTTCTCCGAAGTACCGAACTAGCCAAGTGGAGGAGGATGATCAAAAGGAGCTATGATCCCTACATGGTAATATCATGTAGGCATAGAGTATGCGTCAGTATATTTGAGTGTACTAAGTATGCGGGGTGCAATGCAACAAAGACATAAGCCAATATATTCAAAATGCATAATCATAATCAATGGATATATAAACTCAATATGGCATGCATGATCAATGCTTGTAATCATTCAACTTGCATAATATATCATACGTATGTAGGAAGAGACCTCAACTGACATAGACCAAGTAGCTATAACTTGGACTCCAAGGCCTGACACTCCCTCGGTTCAGGTGACCGGGCATGACTCCCCCGGCAAAGTGTGGTCTTCTTGCCAAGGTAAACCGAAAATGATAACATGAACTAGATGGATCCACTAGTATAGCAAGGGTAATATTCATAATACTATGGTGACACATAGTTTAGAGACTAAAGACTTTATATAAGGACCCCTTGAGTCGAGCCCCCATCTTAAGCCTCAATCGATGCTAGTTCAAATCCCACGGAATACTTAAAATAATCATACTTTAATCACATGAATAGCTTATAAGAACATGACTTGGGTAGCTCATAAGCATGCTTGACCTCTACTAGTGAGCCTAATTTGATCATGAGAATAGATCATAATCATATATGAACCCTTCCTTTAACATGAATGGCTCACAAGAGGTAAAAATCTTGAAATAGGGCTCAACTTGATACTTGTAAAATCATAGATACATGCTTGAAAGCCCTTAATCATCATGAAGTCACTTGACTTATAAATCATGTAATAGATTATCAATACTTGAGAATTCTTGTCATGTCATTTTATCAAACACATGGTGGGTTCATGATACTTGTTCAAAATCATCCAATTCAATAATAAAACAAGATGAGTAAACTCAATAGAAATCAACCCACCAACATGGTAATAAAAACTCTCATTTAGGGTGTCTTGAAATCCATCACAAAAGCTCATAATAGTTAATAGTTTCATAGCTCAAATCATGCATAGTCTCAATAGACAAAATCAGTTCATGGAATAAGCTTGAAATAAACATACATGCATAATCATTCAATAATTAATAAAACCCCAACATAATTTATGTTCAAAATTCATAATAAAAGATGTCTATAGGTAATACAACTTGAAAACATACAATTTCATAAAAAGAGAAGGTTGGGCTCCATGGGTGAAAGAACTCATGGATGAAGACCCACATACCTTAATACTTGAATTCCTTGAAATGAACTTGAAGTAGACTTAGAGCTTGAAATGAGTCTGTGAGTTCCAAAATTGAGCTTGAAATTCCTAGATTTGAATGAGAGAATTGATAGAGACTTAGAAAGGTTTTAGAGAGGATTTTATGAGTTATAGAGTTGAAAAATGGCTAAGCATAAGAGATTTCACATTTAAATGGGCCTGGGGCTATGACCCCAATGCCCTTGGACGAAATAAGAAAACCAAGAAACATTTTACACTGGTTGCCCTTGGCGAGACTCAAGTTTTACACTACAGTAGTCCGCGCCCCAGGCGCATCATGGCCTGGGCGCAGACAGACACAGGATAAGAAAAATTAGTGAAAATTATTTTTCACTAGGATCTTCTAAAATTTGGGTTATACCTATATCCCACTTAATTTTACCCCCTAATCGAGAATATGAAGTAGAATTTGTGGAATCATGGATGAATTTTGAGATATATGAAAATTATGATTATGTGGCATTTCGAAGCACATGAGGGGTGTTTCAATAAGAAGCTCATTTGTATTCAGATCAAAATAAGAAACAAGATCTCTATTTCTTCTTCATTCTCTCATCTTCTCTATACCTAGAAGCAATATTTTTACATGGTATCGGAGCTTTATTCATTGGGAAGAGGCCATGACTGTTTTAGAAACACCGAAAGAAAAAATCACACAGATATCTGATTTGGATTACATACATCCATTATTTCTACAAAGATACACCTGAAGAAATATTTTTACATGGTATCAGAGCTTTTATCATTGGGAAGAGGCCATGACTGATTTACAAACACCAAAAGAAAAAACCACACAGATATCAGATTTGGATTACACACATCCATTATTTCTATAACCATCAGATACACCTGGAGCTATACTGATTGGATTAAATTTAATATGGCCAGAAAATTACACATTATGAGTAGATAAACGAAAATAGCCTTACTAGAGAAGAGTAAGCTAGGTTTGATAGATGAAAGTTGAAGTTGAAGCATGTACAGAGGAGAACTGGTAAGGCAGTGGGATAGATGTAATACGCTGGTAATGTCTTCGTTTAGTGGAGTAGTTGCATCAGAGTTGGTTTCTAGGATAGTACTAGCCTTCAATACAAAGAAAGTGTGGGATGAATTCAAAGAGAGATTTGACAAGACGAACCTTACCAGAATCTATCAATTATAAAAGGACATAGCCATGCACACACAAGTTATGGACTCAATTATAATTTATTACTCTAAGTTGAAATATTGCTAGGATGAACTGGATCTATTGGCACCTTATCCTCCTGCACGTGAATGTGTGGAATCAACCTCATATATCTTATATTTAAACAATCAAAGTTTGTTACAGTTTCTCATAGGATTGAATGAAACCTACAGTCATGTTAGAAGTGATATTCTCCTTAGAACTCCTCTCTTAAGTATGAATCAAGCTTATTCTATAATAATGCAGGAAGAAAGTTAGGGAAAAATAAGGGTAATTGATCTTAATCAAGACTCCTCGAGCTTGTTAGCTGCTAATAGAGATAATGCATTTAGACCTAAAAGACCAATGACTGGTGGGACAGTAGAACCATTCCTAGCACTGTATGTGAATATTGTGGATACAAAGGTCATTTGAGAATGAACTGTTATAGATTGGTTGGTTACCTTCCTGACTTTAAGAGTGAGAAGCATTTTGGAACACAAGGATGTAAGGATGTTGGATCAGGTTCTACTTATGGATCAGGTTCTGAAGGGAAGAACTATCCACAACACATTATGTTGTTGTAGAAAAAGGTGAATCCAGTTCAGGATCTACAGGGGTACATCACATTTCAAATGATGAATATTAGAAATTCATGAATTGGAAGAGGGGAAAATCAAGATCTACAAGCACAGGCTCATACAAGTGACTATCAATGCAATTTTGTAGGTATTTCTTCTTTGTTATCCAAAGTAGAACAATGTGACTGGATAATAGACTTAGGATCTTCTCATTATATGACACCTCTTAGAAGAGTGTTAAATGATATTACAGCTATTAAAATACAACAAGGTCAAGAGGTTCAAATTCTAACAAGAGATCGATGCAATATAACACACACAGGAGAAATAGTTATTTTACAAAATCACACACTTAAGAATATGTTATATGTGCCTGATTTCAAGTTTAGTTTATTATCAGTATCTAAAATAACCAAAGAACTATATTATTCAGTCAATTTCTATCCAAAATTTTGCATATTTCAGGGTCTTTACTATGGCAAGATGATAGGAATTGATAGAGAACATGAAGAATTATATTGGTTGCAAGACATTGAAAAAATCAAGGGAAGAATAACGATAAAAGATAAGTCTAACTGAGTGTTATGGCATAACAGGCTTGGCCACCCTTCTATGGAGATACTCAATAATATTGATAACCTGAAAGCAAAAATGTGTAAGACGTGACAAGAACTTTGCATAGTATGTCCAATGGCAAAACAAAGAAGGTTGAAATTTCCAATCAGAACTTCTACAACTACTAGCTGCTTTCATTTGTTACATGTTGATGTATAGAGAACTTTCAAGGTTCCTACTTATGATAGGAAGTCCTATTTTGTGACTATTGTAGATGACTTTAGCAGATATACTTGGGTTTGTTTGATACAATCTCAATGTAAAGTCATTGTTGTGTTGAAAAATATTCTATATAAAGTGGAAAACCAGTATGATGTTAGTGTTAAGATTTTGAGATCTAATAATGGGAAATAATTTTTCAACTCCAAGTGTCATGAATGGATCTCTTCTTTAAGTATTATACACTAGAGTAATTGTCCATATATTTCTCAACAAAATGGCATTGTGAAAAAGAAACATAGACATATCCTCGAAGTTGCAAGAGCATTCAAGTTTCAAAGTGGTGTTCCACATAAATTTTGGGGTGATTGTGTAAGGATAGTTGTGTATCTTATAAATAAATTACCATCTAGTTTATTGAAAGGTAAATCTCCATTTGAAATCATACATAAGAAGCCTCCAAGTTTTGATCATCTTAGGGTGTTTGGTTGTTTCTGTTTTGCAAACTTGTTACCAAGATGGGGTAAATTTGATTCTAGAGTAAGGAAGACTGTACTACCTAGTTATAAATAAACACAGAAAGGCTACAAATTATTTAATTTAGAAGATGAAACCTTCCTTGTGAGTAAACATATCGATTTTAGAGAAACTATTTTTCCTTTTTAAGGGAGCAAAAAAGGATCTTGATGTTATATTTTATCCTTCACCTTCAAAATTTGTACATGAAAGTGTCTTACCAATTGTAGTTGTTAGAGAACAAGTCACATAGGATAGGAATGTTGGTGATCCCAAGATAGAGAATATAGAAGTTGCATGTTCAGAAATGACTAAAGAAATGAATAGAATGATTCCAAAAGAGATAGTAGGAGGGTCAAGTAATTCAGAAAGTATGATGGAAGACAACATTCATGAAGAAGAACATCCCACTCAAGTTATCCCAGTAGAGTTAGAGGTAAGAAGGTGTAGTAATAGAACAACTAAGCCTACTATCTAGATGGTGGACTATGTAATGTCCAAACAGACAATAAATCAAACATCATTATTTTCTATCTCTGAATACATCACTTGTTTCTCCTTATCACCTAATTATCAATCATACTTAAGTGCATTTTCAACCTTGCTTGTGTAACAACCCCAAAAAGTGTTTTAAAATGTGCCTTGAAAGTGCCCAGAATTGTAATTTCTATATATCTCAAAATTCATGTGTGATATCAAAAATGGGGAAAGGGTCTACTACCAATTTTAGAGCGAACGATTCACAATTTCAAATTTCAAAGTGTCAATTTCTAGAGGGGTTTGCATGTTGCTAGCGCGACGTGCCAGGGCACTTTTTTTGCCAGTTTTCCAAGTTCGGTCCAAGACTTTTGAGTCTTGGGCTTAAATATTCCCATACGTGAAAGTACCTATACTTAGCCATTTTCACCCTCATATCATTCAAAATATTTCCCAATACTTATTCAAATATTTAGCCAAATATTTCACTCATAAATTCAAGTCTTAAAACTCATCTTAATCTCAAGGTTTACATTCAGGCTTCAAGTCCCCATCTCCACTCTTCATCAAGTTATTCTCCAAAGCTAGGGTATGTGGGTTTCTTTCATGGGTTTCTTTCACCCATGATACCCAAGCTTCCGTTTACTCTAATATTCATGATTTAAAGTTGATTTACTCATGGGTCTTATATATTATGAATTTCACTGCACATTATATTGGAATTTCATGAAAGTATGGTTGTTTTAGCATGTTTTTAGCTATGATTCTAAGGTCTATTATGAGATTTGATAAAGGGTTTTGATGTATATTGCTTGAGGATGTTACTAAGTATCTATTGATGGTTTTACAATGAATTTTCTTGCATGATTTCACTCTTGAATTGTATGATTTTACACTAGCATTATATACTCAATAAATGTTTGATAAAATATTTGGTTATGATTTTCTTGAGGAATTGAAGGTCCAACGCAGATCTTATGAGTTGAATGAGTATACGATGATGAAAGGAAGTACATATGTATGATTAAATGATGTAAAGTACCTATGGTATTATAAGTGAATTGTTGGGCTCTCATGTTGATATGTTCTTGGGAATCATTGATGAGTTATTGAGTCCTTATGCTGGTTTATGTTCTTATAATATGTAAAACCTACTAGAAGGGGGTTATGAACTATGTTATATGTTTTACCCTCTAGTACAAGGCCAATTTCTACATGTAAAGGTTATGAACAATGTTCATTACCCTCATGTACGAATCAATGCTACTCACTTACTTATACCTATATGAAAGGGTTATGAACGATGTTGTGCTCCTTACCCTCGTGTATGGTTTGAGGCTATGCAAGGTATACACATGTAGGGGTTATGACTTATGCTACCTTCTGCCCTCATATGATATTCACTTACTCATTTCTACGTGTAGGGTTAAGGACTATGTTGTACTCCTTACCCTCATGTATGATTTAAGGTTATGCAATGTACTCATATGAAAGGGTTATGAACTATACGATACGTCTCACCCTCATATATGATGCAAGGCTATGTATTATCTCATGTGTTATTCATTATCTCATGTACTACTATTACCTACTAGAAGGGGTTATGACTCATGTTATGTCACTCAAACTCTAGTTCAAGGCATTTGGATGATATAATCATGTCACCTTATTGGGTTCAACAAGTTATGCAAGAATGATTATTTTCAAGCATCTTTTACTTCAAGAATTGTCCATGCATGCCATGTTATTAATATACTATCTCTTACTATGATTATGCATTTTGATTATATTGCCTATCTATTGTTGAATTGCATTTACATACTTAATATATTTCAATGTACTAATGCATACTCTATGCCTACATGATATCACCATATAGGAACTGGATCCCCGCTTGAGCATCTCCACCCACGTAGCTAGTACGATTTCACTCAAGCTTATTGGTGAGTCCTCCATTCCGTGGACGTTGCTTATGATCTCATGCTATATTTTAAGACTATATTTCTTTTATATATACATTGACAATAAGGGTGAGCCCGATTGCTTGTCTTGGGCCCCGCTCTTATCAACACAGTAGAGGTATTGTTGGACACGTTGTGTATCTATGCTATGAGCCTTGACTCTCTTATTTCATGATGATTATGATATGAAAGTTTACATTTAGTCCCAATCCTTCTTGTTTATGACTATCTCTTATTATCATTTTAATTGCTTCCCCAACCAAGGATGTGTAATGATATGCTATAAGACTAATTTAGGGTTCTTTTGGGTTCCCCATTCGCCAGTCACGTCTAGACCCTAAGCTTGTGTCGTTACAGCTTGAGCCTCAATCATTCCTTCAAGCATCCAAAGATCATAGATGTATTGAAGCAATGGAATAGGAGATAAAGGCTTTAGAGGAAAATCATACTTGGGATATTGTTGATCTACCAGAGGGTAAAGAGGCTATAGGATCTAATGGATATATAAGATTAAATACAAGTCCAATGGTGAGGTGAAAAGGTTTAAGGCTAGGCTGGTGGCAAAAGAATATAGCCAAAAGGAGGGGTTGCATTTTCATGATACTTTTTCACCAGTGGCAAAAATGGTGTCAGTCAGACCTATGCTAAGTTCAACTGCATCTATACACTGGATTATTTCACAAATGGATGTCAGAATTGTATGTTTGCAAGGAAACTTATATGAGGATGTGTACATGCATATACCATAAGGCTTTTGTAGAAATGGGGAGAAAAAGATTTTTAAACTTGTCAAGTCCTTATATGGACTGAAACAGGCCTTTAGACAATGGAACATCAAACTCATAGACGCACTAGTTAATGCAAGGTATTCATAAAGTAATTATGATCATTCACTGTTTATGAAGAAGGAAGGGATGGACATTGTGGTTATATTAGTGTATGTGGATGATTTGATGATCACAGGTAGTACACCTACAATGATAGAGAAAGCTAAAAGAACTCTTCATAACCATTTCAAGGTCAAGGACTTAGGAGACTTGACATATTTCATTGGTATTGAAGTCATGAGGTCAGAGAAGGGAATAATCTTAAACCAAAGGAAATATAGCTTAGATCTAATCTCAGAAGTAGGGACTCGGTGATGCTAGACCTGCTCCCACTCAATTAGAGTCTAATCACAAGCATACAATAATAGATTTTGATATATATGTGGGAAACAACCGTGATCCAAAACTGGAAGATGTGGTTGGTTACCAGAAGCTAATTGGTAAGTTAATCTATTATACCATCACTAGACTAGACATATGCTTTTTTGTACAGGTACTTAGCCAGTTCATGGAAAGACCAAAGCAATCACACTTGAAGGCAACTATGAGAGTAAGAAGATACTTGAACGGATCACCAGGTATTGGGTTATTTTTCCCATCTAATACAACACAAGGACTAGTAGTATTACTGTCATTCTGACTAGGAAGCTAGTCCTAATACTAGAAGATCAGTCACTACGTATGTAGTAAAGCTAAAGAATGCCTTATTATCCTAGAATTCCAAGAAATAATAGAAGTTCAGCAAAAGCGGAATACAGAAGCATAGCAAGGGCAGTTAAAGATCTAACTTGGGTGTATGGACTCCTGAAAGAACTAAATTATGATTTGTCTACTCTTATTGCATTATATTGTGACAGTCAGGCAGCTATACAGATAGTCTCTGATCTTATATTCCATGAAAGAATAAAATACATAGAGATTGATTATCATTTTGTTAGAGAAAAGATTAAGCTAGTTTGATTCAATCACAATTTATTCCTACAACTTCCCAACTTGCAGATGTGATAACCAAAAGCTTGAGTGCTGCTCAACATAAGAAACTGATTGCCAAGATTGGTATGTTCAGTGCATTTCACATATCAACTTGAGGGTGTGTGTTAAATAATGATAAGTAGTTGAAGAGATGATTAAGTAGTCCGTTAAGTAGTTAGTTGGAGTTTGTTAAGATTTGTAACAGAATTTGTTAGTTAGTTATGGAAATAATTAGTCAATGCTCTATAAGAAGATCATAAGAAGTTTCTCTATATTCAGATCAAAATAAGAAATAAGATCTCTATTTCTTCTTCATTCTCTCATCTTCTCTACACACTAAAAGCAATATTTTGACACAGCCAATAGAATTGCTCCAAGTGAATGTGGTCCTAACAAGATGGTTGTCCTATATCATGTTAACAATTATATTGGAAAACCTAACATTTTGATATCATCTCTTCCACAATGAAAAAGGCTGAATATCTCTCTCTACAACGGAAGAACAACAACGGGTCTCAAGTTTTCAGGAAAATTGTGTTATTGTGTTTGGTTTATTTCTCTACGTTTTTTATGTAACCTAGGTCCTAGTTTATAAATGATTCGATGCCTTGATTTGAGTTGTTTTTGTTTGTCTTGATCAATAGCTAAAGTTAGCTAGGATGAGAAATTGAAGTCTAGATTGACCTGAGTAGATTAGTTTAGTAGGCAACAGTGGTGTTGCTTAGTTAAAGAGGATTTTCATTATTTTTTTCAAGGGGAAAAGAATTAAGAGGTTAGTTCTTAGATTGCAAGAGGTCATAATCATTTTTATTCTCAGAAGTTAGTTAAACTGTGCTAAAATCGTGTGTGATAGGTTATTGTTGTTTCTCTCTTAAGGAGCTTTTTCACGTAAAATACTAGTGTTGTTTTCTTACTATCCGTTTACAGCTTAATTGTGAAACAACCACAAAAAGTGCCGAAAATGTGCTTCAAAAGTGCCAAAAATTATAATTTCCATGTATCTCAAAATCCATGCGCTATTTAAAAATTTGACTTTTTATTCTTGTTCAAGGAGTTAAATTGAGTAGGAAATGGATCTAACCCCGATTTTAGAGTGAACAAATTAAAATTTCAATTTTCAAAGTATCAAATTCCAGTGAGGTATGCACGTCATTGGCGCGACGCACTGATGCCTTATTTTGGTGCCAGTTTCAAGTTCAGTCCAAGACATTTGGGTCTAGGGCCTAAGCTTTTCCATGCGTGAAAACACCTATATTTAGCCATATTTTACCTTCATATCATCCAAAACATTCCCCAATACTCATTCAAACATGTATCTAATATTTCATCTCCTAAATTCAAGTCTCAAAACTTATACTGATTTCAAGGTTCTCACTCAAGCTTCAAGTCTTCATCTCCAACTTTCCTCAAGCTATTCTCCAAAACTAAGGTATATGGGCTTCTTTCATGAATTCCTTTCATGCATGATACCCAAGCTCTCTTTTACCTAAAATTATATGATTTAAAATTGATTTACACATGGGTCTCATTTATTATGAATTTCACTATACACTATGTTGCGGTAGTGCAAGGACCGAAGAAGACTCCTTGGCTCAGCCAGGCGAATCCCACATCGGCTATAGAGAGGGAGTTACTGGGCT
>JAOTQJ010070699.1:0-13183 GCA_025642045.1 Solanum sejunctum | reverse complement strand
CCAAAAATTTAAACTTTATAACTTAAATTTTATATTTAAGCAATTTGAAATTTAAGCTTTCAAACTTAAAAGTTTAAATTTTATATTTTAATTTGAAAACTTAAAGAGTTTACTTTAAAGTTTAAACTAAATATTTGATAATATATAAATTTAAAAATTAAAATTTAAAGTTTAAAAAAATTATATATGATATCTTTAAACTAAAAAACTTATATAATGATAATTATGTTAAACTTTTGAAAATCTTTTTAAAGTTTAAAACTTAATTTTTGATTAAAACGTATAAAAATTTTAAATTTTAAACTTTAAACAGTTTAAATTTCTATATTTGAGAATTGAGAATTTTAAATTAAACTCTCAAAAGTCCAAATTTACAAATCGTTAATCAAAGTTCAAATAATTAATAAATTATTTTATTTTTTAAAAAATAGAAAATTCTGGAATACCGGTCCAATTACTTTCGACCGGGAAGGTAAAGGGTTATTTTGCCAATTGTGATGGTGTCACGTCCTAAGAGGGTATCCTATATGTAGCCGGCACTCAGAGACTATTGCTAGTCCCCAAGCGAACCACTTGGCCTCATCACATCCATGCAATCAATAAACTCTACTAATCAGTGGAAGATATAAGGAAATAAATGGGCACATCTCATCTAGTCTTAAAATAATATTATAAATGGAAAGGCTAGTACAAAGAAACTAGCTCAACAAGTCTTAACATCAGCATTCGACTCTAGTCTATGAAGCCTCTATCACTATCAGGTGGTGCCAATGACAGACCCATGACTATCTCAACCAAAATAAAGCTAATAAGTGTCTAACTCTAAAGTAAGATAAAATAAATATAATGAATCCTCTGAAGTAGGGAGGCTCACCAATCATCTAAACGTCTCAAATCCTCAATGATGCGCCTGTTGACGATCTCCAAATCTTGTATCTACATCATGAAATGATGAAGTTCCAGAGGAGGAAGTCAGTACGTGAAATGTACTGGTATGTAAAATAGCTAAATGAAACCGAAACAGGTAGAATAATATAGAAACAACAATCAACATCAAGGATAGTAAAAATCATCATGTTAAATGTCTATCTAAAGCAAGAACGAAAATTAGACAAGTGACCCATCAACCAATCAAATTATCAATCAAATCAGAGTTGTCTCAGAGGGACTCATCTCAAAGGAACTCAACTCAAATCATCTTATCATATCAAAGCTCATCTCATGTCGACTCATATTACTCATTTTGGGAACTTTCTGGGAGTTTCTCTTAATCGACAACCACCATTTACGAGTTAGGGATTGTACAACAATCCTACTAGTGTTGCCACGTTCGCTCCGTACTTGCTAGGTAAGGAATATGATCCACAAGGAATCTATAAGATCAACTAATCAAGTCTTATTATTTCAGGACATCAAGGTGAGGACCTGTCAGACTCTAACAAACTTAATCCATAGAATGAGAACTTGTCCGACTCTAATAGAATTAGCCCTCGAGTGAGAACTTTTTCGACTGTAATGGACTTATCCCTTCATATAGGGACTTTTCTGACTCTAAATCCTACTCCTACGCTTGGCGACATAGTTAATGAGTGCGAGTTGGACTTGCTCTTAGTCTTACTCATTTTGGTGCTCAATACTCCTCCCAAGACTCAATGCTTATAAGACTCCTCATCTCAATTCAATTATCTCAATTAGCCTCGTAAGGACTCTCACTATCTCAGTACCTCAAACTTTACATCCTCTATTAATTTTAGGGACTATAAACCATCTTAATTAAATCAATTCTCATTTAAAAACTAAAAGACTCAGATCGCCGTTTAGAAGAAGTCATTTAGATAAGACTCGAGAATTCAATTATAATGACTCATAGGATCATTAAGCTCAACTAATTCAACCTCATATTCACATCATGATTTCCATCAACAATACTCACGTCAAGGCTCTAGACTCCATCCCTAGGTTCACTCATGCATGCTTTCAAAAGTGAACATATAGGGTTTATACAATATCTCATGAAAAGTAGTCAATTCAAGAAAAATGATTTATGATGATCATTAACATATGAAAAATACATGTAGTAAATATGATTTCTCAAGAAAATAATCAAGAATCATACATGTAGACTCAAGAACCTTCAATTCTCATCTAAGACCACATATGGGGCACATGAGAGAATAATCTCATGCTTTCATTTAGCCTTACATAGCTAGAATGAAGGTAGACAATCAATTTGGCATGAATTCGACTTGAAATCTTCAATTCCTCGTTCTTCTCTCTTCCCTTTTAGCCCTAGGTCTTTTTCAGAGATTTAGAACAGCCTAATAATGAGTAATAAACCCTTTCTATGCTTAAAACAACCTATTTTTGTCATATATTAAAGCTATAGGGGGTTGGAAAGGTCTAGGATGCCCCTCATGAAATTCGAAAAAAAGTCAGTTTTGGGACGTGGGCTTCGCAATGCAAATCACGTATTTTTTTGATATTTTTCATCGAAAACTCTCCAAATGAACTTTCTAAGTGTTGGTCCGTGAGGTGGTGCATTGAAGTCCCATCGCGCACCTTCACTAGTTTGCGTTTTATTATGAAAAATTATTTTTTGACCCGATTGCTCTAAAATCAGGTCGAGACCACTTTCCTACCCAGTTTTTCATACTGATCACAAATTCAATCTCAAGTTTCCCATCAGAGCTTAGGAAGATGCATTACGCGCATGATTCCATTCTAGGGGTATTTCGATAATTTCATGAGATGTTACATTATCTCCCCCTTGGGATCATTCGTCCTTGAATGATGAGTAAGGGTGGATATCAAGGCATAAATGGACTCAGAATTCATCTTGACACTCCCATTAGTCAATTAGACTTTCGACTCCTCATCACTATCAACAATCTCTATTCTGACACATAAATTGACGATCAACTTAAGGGAAAACAATCAATTAAGTCAAGGGTAAGAACTTTCCTTTCAACACTCTCAGCATCAAGCATGAATGGAACGTTGCAACTCAGTTAATTAGAAATGTTTAAAATACTTCAACAATCAGTATTCCGAACTCAAGAAGGAAGCTACCAACTCTAATGGAGAATGAGACCACCTATACATAGTACTCTATATACAACTCTCATTCTTAGCACCTCATCTCAATTTCTCCCTCAACGATACTCTACTCCATCAACTTAAGCTCATAGCTCCTATTCAACTCTTTGCCTATCAACATCCTCTTATTCTATTCAAGCCTACTTCTAAGCCTCATGGTGCTACCCTTAAGATGATCATACTTACACCAATCTAACCTTTCAAAATTTATATCTCATATTTCTATAGTGGCCTTAACCGAGAGAATAATAACTCATTCTCATCACTCTAATACACTCACATAATGAAAATTGCACATTCAAGCCTATCACTCTAATCATTTCATGGATTCTTTAAGGTCAATTCTATAGAGGATCTTTGACCTACCATAGTATATCTACACCCTCAATAGAATGCACTCATATCATTTGATTCCTTCACTTATCTATTAGACTCATCATAATTTCTCCAACTCCTTCTCCACATCTATAACCTTAAAAGGAAATAATATCGCCTTATTATCGGAATCGATAACGCTCATTCTCTCTTGTCAACCATCATTAATCTAATATCATCGATACTCTTGTTAAGACTGAGAAACAAGATCACTAAGAGGGATTTGAACAAAAGATCATTAACACAAACTTTCATGATGAAGTATAATCTCCCTCGTCTATCAAGACTTATTCTGAGTTCACATAATTATGCATAATGCAAAGCTCAGGTCACATTTCATTCACCATAGAGTTGAAAACTGTTAGATCGATTAGCTAAGATCAGAATGTCAAATGTCTAGCTAAAAATAGGAACCTGTCTGACTTTAACAAACTTAGTTCTAAAAATAGAAACCTATCCAACTCTAATGAACTGAGGTCTCAAAATAGGAACCTGTTCGATTTTGACAGACTTAGTTCACAAAATAGGGACCTGTCCGACTTTAACAGACTTAGTCTACTCTACACTTTAATTTACTCTTATCTATTTATTACACGTCATAAGGTCTCACCTCTTCCCTCTTCCTTATCTTTACCCCTATGTGACACAAATAAAACACCATTATCACCATAAGGATATATTCACTCCTATCATATACCCTCACTCTCAGTCTGCTATCATTAATATCACTATCTGGACCTGCAAGAACTCATCATCTCCCCCTTTGGCAAGGACCATATCTACTACCTCTCCATGCAACAACAAGCACCATTATACATCTGAAACTTGACACTCTAACTCCTACCATCAACAAGGACATAACAAGCCTAATCCTAGTCCGTGCATATAATGACATTAGAATCGTTCATATTCAACTCAAACATATCGACTATGGTACCTCTATAGTGGACAGGAATTGTGCAATCACCGTTGGTTCACTCAATTAGGATAAACTCATTAATGAGGGGAGGGTCACAAAAGACACTACACCTGAATCAAACAAATCAAAGCTATAGTAGGGACTCAAAACATACCAATGACATCTTTTGATAGTGTTGGCATAAATGATTGGCCCTTGTAGGACCACATTGGACATTCCCCCTTAGGTGACCCATTTGGCTACACTTGTAACATCCAGTACTCCCTCCACGACATTCTCCTATGTGAAACTTACCACATGTGCCACGTGTTTTACCTTGGGAACCTCAGTCCACACTCGCTTGTGATTGAGATCCCTAAGCTCTAAACTTATGAGACCCCTGTCCATTCTTAGGTGCGGACATACTAGTAAATGAAAGCCCTATTTGAAGGCAGCTCCCATTCCCATAATCTCTCTTACCATCTTAGTAGTTGGATATCTTTGCTTTCTTATTTTTGTACTCTTCCCTATCCTGGTGCCTTTCCTCATCAGCTTGTTGTATATAAGTCATCAACCTTTCAATATCTATATCACCCATAAGCATAGCTCCACTTCTATCTTTCCTTGGCCCCTTGTTCAACCCATCAACATACAACCCCATTCTCCCCTTCATGTCAACAACCATATTCGAAGCATAACAAGATAGTTGAGTGAACTTAAGTCCATAGTCTTGCACAATCATGGAGCCCTATTTCAGATTCAAGAATTCTCTTACCTTGGCCTCACTCCATTCTCTTGGAAAGAAGAGCCCCCAAGAAAGCTTCCTTGAACACTGCCCAAGCTAGCAATGGGGCTTCCTCTCCTCTACCCTTCTTCCATTGGTCGAACCATATTCTAGCCACACCCTTGAGCTGGTAAGCAGCCAGTTCAATTCTATCAGCATCAGCCACATGCATCACTTGGAACACCATTAGAAGCTCATCAATGTAGTTTTCTAGGTCCTTATTAGGTGTAGACCCTGTGAACCTAGGCGGGTTCATACTCAAGAACTCACGGATCCTGGATGTAGTTGGAGCATCCTATATACCCACTCTTTATACAACAGGAGATGCTGTCATAGCCTGGGGTAAAGTCTGGATATCCTGGAGAAGCTCAACATTCGATACTTCAACTTGTGGGAACTGCTCCATAGGGATAGTTGGGCCAATGGGTTCAGCATGATCCCGAGGCTCAAGTTGGTTATCTTTCTATCTAGCAAGATGTCCTCTTCCTCTAATATCTCTTCTTAGAGGCATGGTCATAACTCTACAACCCGTAGAGCATAAATTATAAGAGAGCTTCCATTGAGTTTAACTCTATCGTACGAATTAGAATAAGAAAGAAGTGTAACATTTCCTAATGTCCTATAGCTTCCTGCTTATAAAGTGTGTTGAACAACACACCCATAAATAGGACTCTACTAGACACAACTTTATAGACTCGCTAGGACACTCGAACTTGTGCTTTGATACCAAGTTTGTCATGCACCGGGAGAGCACCCTAGATGCAACTGGCACTCAGAGACTATTGCTAGTCCCCAAGCAAACCACTAGGCCTTATCACATCCATTCAATCAATAGAATCTACTAATCAGCGGAAGACATAAGGAAGTAAATAGGTGCATTAAAATGACCCCAAAAAGTTCCAAAAAATATGCCTCAAAAGTGCTCAAAATCGCACTTTTCATATATCTTAATATTCATGTGTGATATCAAAAATCTGACTTCATATCTTTTTCAAGGGGTCATTTTGAGTAGGAAATGGGTCTAACCCCGATTTTAGAGGAAACGATTAGTAATTTCAAATTTTTCAAATTTTGATTTCAGAATAAATCTGCAACAGTGCCGCGATGCGCAACTATCGTAGATCAGTGTAAATTTGTTCTCAAAGCGATAGGTCCGCATCACGGACTAGACGCGACCCTGTGTAAATTCTACCCAGTTATTTTTCTTATGGACTAAGGCTTTTCAGTCTTGGGCCTAAGTGTTCTCAAACGTTAATATACCTATACTTAGCCATTTTTCACCCTCATATCATTCTAAAAATTCCCCAATACTCATCAAAACACTTGGTCAAATATTTCACTTCCAAATTCAAGTCTCCATCTCTAATATTCACTAAGTTTATCTCCAAAGCTAAGGTATGCGGGTTTCTTTCATGGGTTCCTTCCACCCATGATACCCAAGCTCTATTTTTACCCTAAATTGCATAATTTAAAGTTGATTTACTCATATCTCTTATTTATTATGAAATTCATTGCATACTATGTTGGGATTTATGAGATTGTGACTGTTTTACTATGTTTTGGGCTATGAATCTAAGGTCTTTGGTGAGAATTGATGAAGGTCTTGAGGTATATTATTTGAGTGTGTAACCAAGTATCTATTGATGGCTTTACACTCATTTTTTAGCATGATTTCATTCTTGAATTGCATGGTTTTACACTAGCATTACACACACTCAAGTGTTTGATAAAAGGTCCGATTATGGATTATTGAGATTGAAGGTCCAACGTATGACTTATGAGTTGAATGACTATAAGATGATGAGATGATGATGAAATGATGATAGAATGATGATGAAAAGGAATGTCTGTGTATGATGATGAATGGAGTGAGTGTGTGTGTGTGTGTGTGTGTGTGTGTGTGTGTATATAGTGTTGGGGATGACCAAGCCTCGCTCAGGGGATTGTAGACCTGGGTAACCTATCAAGGGGTTGGTACCTTGGTCACCTAACTCGGGGGGTGGTATACCCCGATAACCTTGTCAGGGGTTGCTACCCATCAACCTTGATGGGGGGTTTTACTCTATCAATGTCGATGGGGGGTTTGTACTCCATCAACCTCGGTGGGGGGTTTGTACCCTATCAACCTCATGAAGGGTTCGTACCTCATGCACCTATCCAAAGGGATAGTACGCCTTGGCTTGCACTAAGAATGGTCACTCCTGAAACTCGTAGTATGATCAATATAAGCATGATTTTACTCGAAGAATCATTTATACATGTCATGTGGTTAGTATGTTATTTATTACTTATAATTATGCATTTTTCCTATGATGCCTATCTCTTGTTGCATTCCATCCTACATACATAGCACATTCAAATGTACTAATGCATACTTTATGCCTATATGATATCACCATATAGGAACTGGTGTACTAATTGATCATCATCATCCACGTGGCAGTTCAGTAATCCGGGAAAGTTTTCATCTATTTTGTATTTGTAGCATTTTGGCGACATGGCCGAGTGGTAAGGCAGAGGACAAACTTATTGGTGAGTCCTCTATTTTGGGGATGTTACTTATGATCTATTACTACGTATTAAGACTTTCTCTCTTTGAATTATGTTTTGACTATGAGGGTGAGCCCTATTGCTTTGTCTTGGCCCTCGCTCTTATCTATAAAGCAGAGGTGTTGTTGGACATGTCATGTATCTATGTTATGTGCTTGGCTATATTGACTTTTGATGTTTATAATATGGGAGTTTATCCTTAGTCCCAATTTTCCTTGTTTATGCTTATCTCTTATTTGTCATTCTACTTGCTTCTACGACCAAGTAGATATGCTACAAGGCTTGTTTGGAGTTCTTTCGGGTTTTTCATTCGCCGGTCATGTATAGGTCCTAGGCTTAGGTCATAACAAAAGTGGTCTTAGAGCAATAGGTTGTTAGATCCTCAGAGTCTGACATAACTCATTGATTAGAGTCTTATTCATTATTATGTTATGCACCATAACCATAAGTAGGAGGCTATGAGACGTTTTAGGAGATATTTCCCTTCTTCATATTCTAAGTTGTGCTATATTGAGGAGGTAACTTTTTCCCCTAACGGTTGTTCTTAGTTATGGTAGATCAGGCCTATGATGAGGGGAAGACAATCCCACACGCCTAAGGAGCAACCGGCCAATGGAGAGCTTAGGGATGCTCTGACCTTGCTTGCACAAGCATTGGCTAATCAAGCCAAACAAGGGGCCAAGCCCCTCATGCTCCTACACCGGCCTCTCGGGTAAGAGACTTCATGAGAATGAATCCCCCAGAATTCCATGGTAAAAGGTGAGTGAGGACCCCCAAGAGTTCATTGATGAGGTCTACAAAATTTTGTCCACCATGGGTGTGAGATCGAAAGATAAGGCAGAGTTGGCGGACTACCAACTCAAAGGGATAGCACAAATATGGTACAGCCAATGAAAGGATGAGAAGGTAGTTGGCTATGTAGTGCTTTGGGAGGAGTTCAAGGTGGCCTTCCTTAATCGGTTCCTCCCTCTTGAATGTAGGAAAGCTAAATTGGTAGAATTTATGAGTTTGAGACAATGGTCCATGAGTGTGAGGGGGTATGCTGTCAAGTTCATCCAACTTTCAATGTTAATCCTCATTTGATTGCCGACCCAAGGTTGAGAATGAACAAATTTTTTATCGGTGTCTCTGACTTGGTTAGTGAAGAATGTTGGTCTACTATGTTGATAGTGACATGGACTTGTCACGGTTGATGACCTGTGCCGAGCAAATGGAAGAGGAGAAATTGAGGAAGAGAAAGGGGCATGAGGCCAAGAGGGCCCATTTTGAGGGTAAGTTCCAAAGGAGTGGCCGGTTCCACCAAGGCCAAAGGCCTACTCATGGATTTCATAAGAGGGTTGCAAATGATCTTTCGAGGGCCCAAGGTGTTAGGGATGTGGCTCCTATTGATGTGTGTTCGAAGTGTGGTAAGGTTCATGGTGGCCCATGTTTGAGGAATACCAGTGCTTGTTATGGTTGTGGGAAGATGGGGCATAAGGCAATAGATTGCCCTCAAAATCGCAACAAGGGCAAGGAGGTTCATCCACAAGGTGCTAATGCAGTTCCATTGGGGAGAGGTGGCCGACAAGTTGGTACCCCAAGGCACAACCTGTTCTATGCTTTGCATGGGAGGCAAGGGGTTGATGAAGTCCTCGATGTTGTTACCAGTATGTTGAAAATGTTTGACTTTAATGTGTATGCATTGATTGATCTGGGTGTCACTCTTTCTTTTGTTACCCCCTTTGTCGCCCAAAAGTTTCATATTGACTCCAAGTTATTGCATGAGTCATATGAAGTGTCTACTTCTATTGGTGTAGCCATTGTTGCTAGAAACGTTTATAGAAGTTTTACTATTTGTATCTTTCATAAAATGTTGCCTTGTGATCTTTTTGAGTTAAACATGGTTAATTTTGATGTCATTCTTAGGATAGATTGGTTGCATACCTACTATGCTTCTATTGATTGTCGAACCTGTACGGTTAAATTTCAATTTCCAAATGAACCCATCATTGAGTGGGAAAGTTAAGATGTGATGGTCAAAGATAGATTCATCTCTTGCATTAAAGCCCGTAAGTTGATCTCTAAGGGTATCTTTACCATCTTGTGAGGTTTAGGGATGTGGAGTCTGAAGTCCTTCTCAAAGAGTTGGTTCTGGTTGTAAATGAGTTTCTTGATGTCTTTTCAAATGACCTTCCTGGTGTTTCTCCCGAAAGGGAAATAGACTTTTTCATAGACCTCCTCCCCGATACTAAACCCATTTCTATTTCCCTTTATCCATGGCCCCGGCGGAGTTGAAGGAGTTGAAGGAACAATTGAGGGACTTGTTAGAGAAGGGATTTATTAGACCTAGCCAATCACTCTGGGGTGCTCCAGTGTTGTTTGTGAAAAATAAGGATGGGTCCCTTAGGATGTATATTGACTACCAGCAACTCAATAGGGTCACCATCAAGAATAGGTATCCTCTTCCAAGGATTGATGACTTGTTTGACCAATTGCAAGGGGCTAGCCATTTCTTTAGGATTGATCTTCGGTCCAGGTGAACGTGAGGGAGTGTGATATTCCCCAAGATGGCCTTCCGGACTAGATATGGGCATTATGAGTTTGTTGTGATGTCTTTTCGGTTGACCAATGTACCGGCCATCTTCATGGACCTAAGAATAGGGTCTTTAAACCCTACCTTAATTCCTTTGTTGTGGTATTCATTGATGATATTTTGATCTATTCTCGTGGTGAGGAGGAGCATAAGGCTCATTTGAGGGTTGTGTTACAAAGATTAAGAGAGGAGAAATTGTATACTAAATATGAAAAGTGTGAATTTTGGTTGAGGGAGGTTGCTTTCCTAGGGCATGTGGTGTCGAGGGATGGTATAAAGGTGAATCCTAAAAAGACTGATGTTATTAGAAATTGGCCTAGACCATTGACCCTAGGGCTAGGCGTTCGGTCGGTGCGGTTCGAATTGTAAAATTCGGTTCAATTTCTCGATTTTTGGTTTGAGAAAAATATAAACTGAAACTGAATTGAAAAAAATTCGATTCAATTCAGTTTTTGTAATTTCGGTTCGGGTTATTTCGGTGTAATTTTTCGGTTTCAATATTATTCTGGCTCGTTTTTTCGATGAAAAGTAAATGAATTTTCGATGAACAACATTATTTTTTAGGCTTAACAAAGTATTTTAACGAAAATAGGGAAGCAATACATGAGCACAATGGGTTACATCTCGTGTACATTTACACAGAAGCAACCACTGTTGTTCTCACTTGTGTCGGCAACAATACTAGTAATCAACAATACTATCAGCAACATTTACACATTCTGCTCCAACTCTAGTCTCCAAATTGTAAAAAGTTTTTATAACCAGAAAGTACTGAAGTACTCCACTAATCCCTGATCATTAACAGAAAAATGAAAACACAATGTAAGTAACTGAAAACACATTGTAGAAACCTTGATCATTTGGTAACAGAAACCTTGATCATTTAGTAACAGAAAACTGAAAACACAATACAAGTATAAAACTGAAAATGCAATGCAAGTATAAAACGCAAGACCATTTAGTAATTCCTGATCATTAACGCAAGACCATTTAGTAATTTCAACCAGAAAACTGAAAATGCAGAAGCAGTGTCCCTCAACAACTTCCAGGTTCCAGCATAATGCAGCAACATTGGCACTTCAGATTTCAGGCTTCAGCAGTCAGCACTTCAGCAAGTTAATTTCCACCATAACAATCAACACTTCAGCAACATAGATCAAGTTAACTTCAATAGTCAGCACTTCAGATTAATGCAGCAACATAACCAAAGTCCAAAACTGCAAGTCAACATTCAGCAACATACCCAAAATAAATGTGCAAGTCAGCAACATGCCTAAAATAAATAGCAAGAAAGCAACAGCCGACATACCAAAACAGTTTCTAATTTCCACCATAACAATTAACAACATCTATAAATATGCCCAAGAGAAAATGAAACTTCAATACGTATAATATCAAGTAAACCGAACTTATTGTGAAAAGATAGAAGTTTTTACTTACCGGTTACCACATTTATGCATCTCGCAACTATACATCCACAGTTCTAGATTCATTTCCACTATGAGCCATATCTTAAAAAAATTTAAAAGAACTTGTTAGATAAAAGTAACTTATAAACAATATAAATAAGAAATTATCTTTGATATAATGAATACAAAATGTAAAATTCTTACCAAGTTCAAGTTACTCAAGATACTCTAAATCTTCTTCAACATTAATTGGAATAGGTTCACTTCTAAGCCAATCTTGAAGACAAATAAGAGATTGTACTAATTTAGGAGTCAATGAGATCCTAAAGGGATCAAGAATGCGACCTCCTGTGCTAAATGTCCATTCAGATGCGACACTTGAAATGGGAATGGCTAACACATCACGAGCCATCTCCGCAAGAATCAGAAATCTTGGCTCATTAAGTTTCCACCACTTTAATATATCAAAATCATCTGATTCTGGCTCAATATATTCAGCAAGATACCTTCCCCACTCTGATTTACTACCTAAACTTCCACTTTCTTCTTTATGCCTCACAAATTGTTGTTTCGTTCTCATTGATCCTCTTTTTTGAAAGTTGCCATCACTACTCACACTAGATGCACTTGATGAGTTCCCAGATAAAGTAGGCGAAGATAATGAAGAGACTTTTGATGATCTCTTAACATAATGATTAAATAAAGCTTTCATATATATATATCCATTGCAGCATTAAGAGGGTCCCCAATTTTTTTCCAAACATATTCACAATTGCAAATGGAACATACTCAAGCTTGTTGCGGGGATCCAACACAGATGATATAAAGATTATCTTGTTCATTTTATCCGGCTCAACCCAATATCTTCTAAACATTTGTCTCATGCTTTCTACCATTTTTCTCATATAAGGATCATCATCTCTTTCAAAATTAGATAAAGCTCAGCAAATTCCACAAAGTGCACATTATTTGTGACAAACTTTGAACCAAAGACCTTCAAAATAAATATATAAAAAGTTTCAAGGAACTTAACCATTGCCCTAACCTTTTCCCAATCATCACTAGTGAGGTTACCTATGTCACGACCCAACCCAGGGGCCGTGAATGGCGCCGATAGGGCACCCGGACAAACACTTATACTGAATCTCCATTTACGACCGCTAAGGGATTTCACAAAATTTCGACAGAGTTTTCTCTGTTTTTCTAACCAACCCCACCTGCAAACAGCGAACCCAACAGTACTAGATATTGCCATAAGAACAGATATACATACACATACGCAGGCCAACAAGGTCACCACCGCAGAAGAGCCGCCCAACAAATATATCATACAAACGAGATCAAACCAACGTAAATTCCCACACACACATGTATCCACAGACCTCTATGTACAAAAACCAGACCACACGACGGGATAGGGCTCCGTCATACCCTCGAGTATATATATATATACATAAATGCAAAATACAAACTGAACATGTACAAGCATATACCAAACT
>JAOTQJ010070688.1:0-13183 GCA_025642045.1 Solanum sejunctum | reverse complement strand
AAAAATAATAAAAAGGACCAAAGAAAGAATACACTATTCACTGAACAGTTTACTCAGTCGAAAAAATGAATATTACCTGCGCGAAGCGCTGACATTTTGCCTAGTTTCTAATATAAGTATAGTATGGCAGATAACATGCATCTAGCAACTAAACATGTCTCCAAAATTATTAAAGTAGAAATCGAGTCTACACTGAATAAGGAAATCAATTTTTGCTTGCGTAATTCAGTTCGTACTTAGTAGGCTTTTTATATCACAATGAAATTTGGGAAACAAAATAAAATCCCATAAAAAGGTTTCTAGATAATAATTCAACTACAGTTTTTTTAACATTTAAAATCAATAAATTATAAGGATGACTAGGAAGCAACTTACCGAAGAATCAAATAGCATACTCCTAGAAAATATAGTACACAACTGACAACTTCACCTCGAACTCGAGAGCACTGGATGTCAATAGGAGAATCAATTATCCCATGAACCAGATATTATTCGTTGTCAGTTTAGTTAGAAGTCCTTGAAATTTGCAAGAATTTCATATTGGTTAATCTCCTCAATTCAACCTCTTATGGACTTTTCCATTCATCAAGGTGTGTAAGGCAGGAAGATCCTTTATCTCTGTCTATTTGTCATTGGTACAAAACTTCATTCAAGTGAAGTAATGGTTGCATTACTAAGTAATGGATTTCTGTGATATGTCCCTGATAACATATTCTTGCCTGTTAATAGTGTTTTTTGACTCCATATGGGTAATAGTTGACAGACTCACAAAGTCAGCACACTTCTTGCTAGTGAGAAGTGATTATACTATTGAGGAATATGCCAACCTATACCTAAAAGAGATAGTCAGGCTATATGGAGTCCCAATCTCTATCATATCTGATCAAGGGGCTCAATTCACTGCAAAGTTTTGAAAGTCCTTCCAATGGAGTTTAGGGACACAAGTGAATCTGAGTACGACATTCGACCCTCAAACAGATGGTCAAGCAGAACACACCATTTATACACTTGAAGATATGTTACGAGCTTGTGCATTGGACTTTAAAGGTAGTTGGGTGGACCATTTGCCACTTATTGAGTTTGCCTATAACAATAGTTACCACACGAGTATCAAAATGGCACCTTATGAAGATTTGTATGGAAGGAAATGTAAATCACCAATTGGATGGTTTAAAGTGGGTGAGACCACCTTACTTGGGCCAGATCTAGTACAATAAGCCATAGAAAGAGTTAAAGTGATATAGCAGTGACTAGAAACAGCCCAAAGCCATCATAAATCATATGCAAATGCTAGGAGAAGAGGACTAGAATTTTCAGTATGTGATTGTGTATTCTTAAAGGTGTCTCCAATAGAAGGTGTTATGAGATTTGGTAAGAAGGGAAACTTTACTCCACGTTTCATAAGTCCATATCAAATTATTAAGAAGTATGGACAAGTTTCATATGAATTAGAGCTACCCCAGGAGCTTTCAATGGTTCATCTAGTTTTTCATGTCTCGATGCTTCAGAAATGTATAGGTGACCCAGCCTGTATCACTCCTATTAAGAATGTATAGGTTACAAAAGATCTCACCTATGAAGAATTACCTATTGCTATTCTAGATTGTCAAGTTAAGAAGCTAAGGAACAAAGAAACAGCTTCAGTTAAAGTACTTTAGAGGAAGTAGCAAGCAGAAGAGATAACATGGAAAGCTGAGGATGCGATGAAATTGAAATATCCTCACTTATTTAAAGCTAAAGCGAAATTCCAACACATAGAATTAGGATACTAATAGGTACGTGGTATTGAATGCTGAATGTCTTATCAAATAGTTTGTGTAAGTAAAGATTTAAACTTGATTACACTATCCAATTATGCTAACATTCGAGGATGAATGTCCCTAAGGGGGGAGGATGTAACACCCACACCTTACAATACTAGCACAAGTCAAATGAAACATAATATGGCTTGGTCAAATTAGCGCTAACATTCAAAAGTGCTTGAATCTCGTGTTAATGGGCTATATGTACGTTTAACGATTAATAGGGTCGCGTGTATACATGTTTTGTATCGAATTGAGAAGATTACAGCCTTAAAATGAAGTGAGAGAATTGTGGAGCTTGTAGCACTTAGTAAGCAAGTAGATGAGTCACCTACTTGTTTAGCTTAACTTTGTTAGTTAAACGGCTACAAGACTCGACGTCGAATTTGTCCAACTTCGATTATGAATAAAGTTCATGTTAAGGATGTAACTTGGACCTATGTTTTAGTATCCTAAATGGACCATATGATCAGTCCAAGAAGGATATAAATAAAGCCTAAGACCATTACAATATTCTTAGCAAGTTAGGCCCAACTAATTAAGAAGAAGAAATATGAAAAATGAGAAGCAAAGGCCCATGTATTTGTAGATCCAAAAGGCCCAAGTGAAAGAGGGTCAAAGAAGCTCCCACAAAGCCATCGTTCAATTGAACTCACAAAACAAAAACAGATTTGTCTTTAAAGTTCTCTCAACTTTTCTTCACTTTGGAAAGCAGCTAAAAGGAACTTTTAGGGTTCTCATACAAGCCCTATAGCTTTAGGATAGTTCTAAGTAAGTTTATACATGTGTGTACCATAGTTTCATCATGACAAACAAGAGATAGATGCTAGTTACATTTGCTGAAATCTGTTGGGCGGATTCTGTGCAGAAAGTTGTTGCACCTTTTCCTTTTGTTTTTGTGATTTCTTTATGGTTTTTAAGTTATATTATGAAGAGAAATTGATGTTATTAAAATGGTTTAAGTTATAAACATCACCCTAAGGTTTCTGCCCTAGTTTTGGTTTCATTTAATAAGCGCGTCTTATCGAGTTATCTTAAGAGTCATGTTGATTGGAACTTGAAGGTTGATGTTTGTAAAGCTATTAGCTCGCGTCCTTCATGACTTCTTAAGTGCTTTTATAAGACTGTTTTAGGTCTGTTTATATGTGTAAATGTTTCTGGAACAATTTGGTTAAAATTGGAATATGTTGGAGTTGTCGACGTCGAAATGTAGCGAAGGAAGGTAACGTTATACTGTCCGTTTTTAAATTGTGTGGAATTATGATATGTTGTGCTTTGTGGGCTGTTGTAAGGCAGTTATGGACTCAAAATAGGTTGTACATGATATGTACATGCTAATGTTGATTGGAAAATACGATTAGGGGCGGAAAGGTTAAAGGAATACGCCCAGGGTTTATAAACACCCGCTTGGTGCCCATGTATTATTTTCTTATGTGATTAGGATGCCAAGGTGTGTATATTGGCCATTAATGCTTGTTTTATCCTCTATTATGTTGTATATAGGTATTTGGAGGAAGGTAAGGTTATCTCGAGATAGTAACGAGGTCATACAACGAGGTATGTAATTTTACATGATTTCGTATCACTTGGCATGAAATATAGATCTCTCCTTGGTACATGAAGGCATTCACCAACTCCGATGCAACTATTAACCATGTCTCTACTATTGTACATGTTTATATGATTCCATCCATAGTCACCTTCAAAACTGCATACATGTTTAGATACCAAGTTACATGAGTTCTTATTATGAAATAAAGTTCACAAGTTGTTCCAATTCATATGCATTTTATTATTTACATAATGTACTTTTTTCATTGTCATGTTGTCTTGTGTGACTATCCATATGTCACATGTTACCTATACATCCCTACAACTCCAAAATTATTGCCACCACAAGAATCATATCGAAGGAAATTGAAAGATACAGTATACAGTTGATGGGTGGAGCCCGAGGGGGTTCAAAAAGAACTTAGCATAGGGACGATCCCAATATAGTACTATGGGTGGAGCTCGAGGGGGTTCAGAAAGAACCTAGCATAGGGATGATCCCGATACAGTTTACCACTGATTAGTTGGTCATTTGATTACAGCTGTGCATAGAGTTTATAGTACAGATTTTACAGTAAAGGTAAAGTGATATAACGGACATAATGTACATGATTCCACAGCATAACTAAGGGTGGTCCCTGATATTCCACAGATGCATGGTTTTATTTGAGTTGTTACTTTATATATAGTATATCTTGCCTTACATACTCAGTATATTATCCCGTACTGACGTCCTTTATGGGGGACCTGTACTTTATGCTGTAGGTACTGATGCTAGTAAATCTCCCTAGTAGGAGTACAGGATATTCAGCTGTTGTCATCAAGCTCCAAGTTGCTTCGGGGCTTTGTACATGTCTAGATCTTACATGTTTTTATTACATACTTTACTTAGCTGGGGCTTGTCCCGACCCTTGTCAGATGATTTTCTTTATGTAGAGGTTTTGTAGACTATGTAAAGCACAATGAAGTCATGTCTCGCACTTTAGACAGCGTGGCCCCAGCAGCCTAGTCATATGTATTTCCTTTTGGCTTGTTATCACTCTTTATCTGCTTAAAGGCATGTAAACGTAGAAACCCCTTATAATTTGTACAGAACGCATATAGTTACACGTTGGTTCTCCCATGCCTTATCGGCAATGGGTGACAGTCTACCCTATGGGACTTTGGGGCGCGACAGCAATGGACTCTGAGTATCAGTCACGTCAAGGGTACCCTCCTGGCATATGACACAAGCAATAGATGTAAATCAATAGTGCAACCAAAATACGCATGTAAACTTATCTAATAGCATTCAAACAGGAATATTGATATATGAAACTCATAGTACTGGAGGAGTAATATCAAGTGTCACAACTAAATCCCACACCCTCATTATATTTTAGATCATCATAATTATATCAATAGTCAAGAGTGTCAATAGTATGAGACCTTAATCGTCCCAAGGATACAAGAATATCAATAATACTGAACCTTACTCGTCCTAATAGTGCAAGCATTTCCTCATCCCAAATAGTCTCACACGTCTCATTAGTTACATTTGATCTCAAGTCATCATCATTCAATCGTTTTTCATCTTAAATCATCAATAAGATTAAAATTATATTATAATTTGACTTAACCAGAATCTTTTTTCCATAATCTTCCTAATGCATTAACTCAGTTACCCAATTACCAGTCTAACTCACAATTATCACATGAAGATGATCAATAACTCAAATGCAGTTCGAAAAGGTTAGCCGAATCTACCTCTATTCCGAAACCGCACTAGGAGAAGTTCTTAATCAACTAAAGTCTCCAAATGATTCCTGGATCGATGATAGATACTACTCACTAAGAGAAGCATTTTGATACTCATATTGGCATAAATAAGGCATAGGAGCAAAATAGTCAAATTTAGGACTAAAATTCGAAGTTCCCAAATCTAAAAAATAAATTTAAAACCAAGTTCTACACAAAAAATGGAGTTCATGGGTGAACATCCCATTAAAATCAAGCTTAAATTTGATGAGAAATCAATAGTTAATTTTTGAAAAAAATATTCGAAAAATCCGTAATTTTGGGTGTTCAATTTCATGAAATCAAAGACTTTATCGAAGATGATTAGTTTAGTTTTAGAAATGCTTACCCAACAAAAGGCTTTGAAAAACTTTTTCAAAATCGCCCCAAAAAGCTTAGAAGTTCAAAAATGGATTAATGGTGTCTTATGAGTTTAAAAATGTCTATGATATAAAAACTACTCTGTGATCGTGGACATTGAGCTGCAAACGCAGGGGTCAAGATAGCCAGCCCTCCACGAAACATGGGCCTGCATATATCCATGAACACAGAGCTCAAAGGATCTAATCCTCCATGATAGCGTGGAGAGAGGCGCGAACGCGGAGGCCTGGGGTACCTGCACAAGATATTAACAAAACCAGTAATGCTAAGTCTAATTCCCTACTCAGAATGGAACCCTGAAACTCATTTGAAATTAGAATTTCACAATCCAAATGTGTACCCATACAAAAAACAATGCTCTAGACTCAATGGAATCATCAACAAATAGTTTCAAGGCCTCCTCACGACATTTACCAATGCAAGTCGATAAACTAGTTTAAAAACTCAAAATGATAAAACTACCCTCGGCAACTTCAAGAATTATTGTGAGACCATTTCTACTATTAGTTTCACCATACAAAAATATAGGAACTATCAGAATTCCAATCCGAGCTTCCAAACTCCGAATGTTGGCCAAAGTCAAACTTTGGTTCCGAAAATGACTAAAATCACAAGTTTGGGCCTAAAACTTCATTTTACCTTTGAATTCAATTTTTGTTACTTCCTATAGGTCAGTTTAAATGTTCCAGAGCTAGCGGAATCGATGGATCACCGATCTGACACTCAAAACTCAGAATGACACAAAAACTCAGTTTTGCAATAACTTAAGCTTCCAAATATGCCAAAATTCATACTTTCAACTTTTAAAACTCAGGATTTCAATTCTTACCATACAAATAATTCAAAATAGGCCCAAACCATCATATGAAAGAGTAAAATAGTAATTTTAATAGGTAAGGCAAAAACTGATCAACCTAGTCATTACATTACTAACATTCCAAATTACATCCTTACAAGTGAACTTGTCTAAGCCTCATTAGTCCATATACTTGTGATCTCAATATCATTGTGTCCCTTTGGGATCACAATGAAGTCATCAGTCCCTATATATTTCTTTGAGATAAAATCCACACTTAAAACTATTAATGTCCATACCAAGATTCACCACTATGACATTTTTTATGGCGGACTTCTAACTCAAGCATTAATAGTGACAACCAATTAGTTCTCCCTAAATGTGATGATAATGTCAATATCCAATACCTCCACCCTTGTGCATTATCAATACCACAACAAAAGATCCACTAGATTCACCACTGGAATGCATTATAGCCTCCAACAAGTTCGTGCTCAAATAGTCCACTCTTTTTTTTATCTCATCGAATAGCTATCATACATAATCGAATTGGTTTTATCTCTCACCAAGCAGCATACCTTCTTCCACAGGTTAGATGGATAGCGGAAATAACACAACCCATAACCCTACCTAAATAGACATAGACATCGCCATAACAGTTGTATCATAATCATTCGTTCTATATTTCCACTCCAAGAAGACTTAGTAGAGGTTCTGAGTTCGATAAACACAATGTCATCCTCTTTCCATACTAACCAACCCTTATTTGACCAACTTAACAACTGTAATCCCATAATTATTGCACCAATAACATAGTCATATTATAATCCTTTAGAAGCCCAATCCACCTCCTCTAGTTCAAGTTGAACTCCTTCTGATTCAATATGTACTATAGGCTATAATGATCAGTGAAAATGTCACCATGAACCCCATAAAGATAGTCTCTCTACAATTTCAATACAAATGCAACCACTGTTAACTCTAAGTCATGGGTGGAATAGTCCAGTAGGTTGCAACCACTGTCAACTCTAACTCAATTGTATAGAAGTATAAGCTGTGAGGTTTCCCTAGACTCTACTCCTCTCCCCGGGCTCACACTGCTCTATTCTAGGTTGCCTCCAGTCTAGTAGGTCGGTCAAAGACACCACCCAAACAAACCCAGATGCATCACAATAGATTGTGAAATGAACACTCTCATCTAGCAATATCAAAACAGGAGTTGTATTCAACAAATATTTAAGCTTTTTAAGCTCTTCTCATGCTCATCCGACCACAAAAATAAAGAATTTTTAAGCTCTTCTCATGCTCATCCGACCACAAAAATAAAGCATTCTCCTAAGTGAGCCTAGTCAATGGGGTTGCTATAGAAGAAAGGCCCTAAACAAATCACTTGTAATAACCAGCTAGGCCCACAAAACTATAAATTTTAGTTTTTGAAATAGGTATGGTCCAACCTTGAACTACCTCAATCTTCATTGGATCAACTCGAATACCTCTACAGATACATGTCCCAAAAATTCCACCAAACTCAACCAAAACTTATGCTTGGAAAACTTGGAATATAACCTCTCCTCTCAAAACTGCTAAAGTACAATCCTCAAATGTTGCCTATAATCCTCATTGGTATTGGATTAAACCAATATATAATCGATGAAGACAAAACAAAGGAATCCAAATATGGTCAAAATATACTATTCCTCAACTCCATTAATGCAGCTGGGGCATTACTTAGTCCAAATAACATCGTAAGGAACTCATAATGCAATACCATTTCGAAAAAGTTGTCTTAGGAATGCCAGAAGTCCATATCTTCAATTGAGGATATATAAATATCTGGTCATTCTTGGAAAACATAGCCGCATGCTGAAGTTGGTTGAATAGATCATCAAACCTAAGGACGGGATACTTGTTCGATACTGTCATTGTGTCCAACCGTCTATAGTTAATACACATCATCATAGAGTTGTCCTTTCCTTTGCGAACTAAACAGGGGTACACCATGGAGACACACTAGGGTGTATGAACCTCCTTACTCAAGAGATCTTGGAAGTGCTCCTTCAATTTAGTTTCACCTTCCGATACTTTACCTTTGACATATCTTGTCAGACCTCAACCACACTCAGATCTTTTCGAATTATAGGACAATCCAAGGTTGACCACATATTAATATTTTAAGTCAATTTCAAAACATGCAATATCAGGAAGCCCCACAATAACCACACATGATATGAATTGAATGAACAAGAGGGAATTTTCTAACAGTTTTTGTAGCCTCTCAAGGATAAGAAATGGACAGGCCCGCATTGATACTTAAGACTCTATTAGACTGAACTTGTACACATGTAAGACTTATAAACCTGAAGCTCTGATACAAAATTGTTATGACCTAAAAATTGGGCATGATGGCACTCACCTAACCTACCAAGGCAAGACAACCCAAGACTTAATTACTTAACGTAATAATAATACGGAACACAAATAGTTTAAATAGGATAGATAGAATATTCTAAACCAAAGCTAACACCTTCCCAAAACTGGTATCTTATGTACAAGCCTTTAAATATAGAATAGTCAAAGAAATACAAGTCTGAAATATCTAGTTCTTAAGTAGAACATAATATAATAATGGAATCATCGATCGTCTGTTGAAGACATAAGCAACTACCTCATGCATAATCCGAAAGCTCGATCCCAAAATAAGAAAATTCTAACAAGAGTGATCACACTCGCAACCTACAAAAATATAGCAAGGGGTGAGCACCAAACAATAGGGTACTCAACAAGTGGAATTAACATAAAGTAAAGAAAAGTAGAACACATATACTTCTTAACACTCAAGCATATACTACTGAACTATAAACCTGCAGTCGGAAAAGTTTCAACATAATTTACATAGAGAAATCACAGGGATATAGATATACTCAACACATAACATCACATCTCAAAGGGATGCAACTATAAACAAGTCAGATGGTACAATGGATATACAGTCTAATAAGTATTTCATATCATAATAACAAGCCAGAGTAATATGAGATGGAGTGAATGCCATGAGATGTAAATAATATTATACAAATGTCAAATAATCATGATACATGTCTGTCCTACGATACAAATACATTAAATCTTAATTATGCCTCAGTTGGTATCCATGAGGGCCACACATGGACAATTTATCCACTAGAACGATTTTCCTTCAGCACTTTCTCTCATATCTAGCTGGAACTATTTTACTTCGACTTTTCATCTCCTTTCTTTCATTTTTTTTTACTAGCCGGAACCATTTCTCTTTAGCATTTCATTTTTAATGGATCATCAAACAAACACACATATATATGGCATAATAATCATGATCATATCAATAAAATATTAAAGGTGTCCATATGAATCAATACCTAAATATAATCATAGTCTCAATAAGATTAACATCTCAGAGTAAGTACCATCTTGATATCAACATCAAATGATTCATAAATTCCCATATATTTCGCATCTGCAATTGATTCAACAGTCAAGATATCACCATATGACTAATTACTCGATCCGAAATATCATAATCAATCCTATATTTATCCAATTCTACCCCAAAGCACTCAAATCTATACACATACGAGCATACAAGACTCAATCATACTAAACAAAAGGTTAGAAGTACACTTATATAAAATCTTAACTCAAGCTAACTCCAAAGCTTTCTCCTTTATATGATACTCCAAATCACCAAAATTTATTCAAATATATCATCACAATAAGCTAACGAATCTAATGACACTAAAATCAATCAATTCAGATAAAGGGGCAAAATGGTAAAAAATCTCATATCGAAAAAAGTAGCTAGAATCTAAAAATTAATATATAAAATTCCCTCCTTGTAACAAGGATTCGAACGGTGAGAACCAATTCAAAAATGGAGTTAAGATGAGGGAGGAACCATCAATTAATGTCCCAAAAATTCCCAAATTTCAAAATTAAAATCCTAAAATTATAAGTTAACAATATAAATTAATCAATAGAAATAACTAGAATAGGTTAGAAAATAGCTAAGCAAACAATTTGCCTTCAAAACTGTTGAAAATGCTCACTAGAATGAAGCTTGGATTGTTAAAAATCGTAGTAATGTTAAAATTGACTTTAAAAGATAGACGCATTTAGTCACACATAAAGCTCCGTGAATGCTAATTATGGCCTGCGAATACGGAGACCAAAAGGACTAACCCTCCGCAAATAGGGAGGTGCACTGTAATGCACTTTATTAATGAGGCATTAAAGACCATGAACGCTAAGGATAATGTGCATATACCTCTGCGAATGCAGTTTCTAACCCAGGAATATGAAGAGCAATGGGACATGCACCAGTAATACATAACTAGATAAAAATCATGAAATACACTTTCAGAATTTGTTCGGAACCCTGTGATCACAAACTAAATAGGGATTCCTACAAGAAACAATGTCACAAATTTAATGGACCATCAAATTTCAAATTCGAGGCTTCCTTGGTCCAGAACCCAAGAAAGAGCAACTAAACTAGTTTCTCACTTAAAATCTCAAAATATTCACAAAAGCTCTAAAAATTACAGTGAAGCTATTTATAGGGTTTGTTACTGTCACAACTCAAGACTAGGGCTTTGATGTGACACGACAAATAGGAAACCCGATAGAATCCCAAACAATTCTCTTAGCATATCATATATACATCGTTGGTTACGGAAGCAAAATAAGATACAACAATAAATAATAGATCATAAGGGAGGCAGGACCAAGGGATTTTTTCATAATAGCATAGCCATAAAGGAATCAATCTCAGTAATACAAAACGTTTCTCAATATCCAACAACACCTCTACTAGTAGATGGGGCGAGGGCCAAGACATCTTCCAAGCTCACCCTCATAGATAAGTGTCCAAAATACAATATAAAATCCTAACATAGGTATGAAAGTAAATAATTATTATCCCAAGATGTCAAGACACACCAACAACTATCTTCAACGATTGGACTAGCCATGTAGAGGAGGACGATCAATAGGAGCTTCGGTTCCTATACGGTGGACTAAGTATATGGGGTGCAATGCAACAAAGTATATAAGATGTAATAAGAAGTACACATGATTATAACCAATGGGTATAAGCTCTATGTGAAATATATGTTTGATGCCGTACACAAACATGCATGAGAATGGCCTAATAAACCACCCACTCATCTTATAATATAACCTTATTTTCGGAGAGTGTTATCAATATCCCTACCTCACAACATAGCTTCTTCGGTAGGCAGTATAAGATATCTATTACTTTGTGATATCATCTTTTCAGTAGGAATTAAGAGATGTCCTTACGTTTTAATACAATCCTTTCGGTAGGAGAGATGTCCTTACCTTATGATACAATCTTTTCGATAGGAGTTATGAATTATTCTACCTTACGGCATGGCCTTTTCAATAGGTAATACAAGAATAGCTCATCAAACCATCACATCAAAGTATCAATAAAGGATTCATAATAGTCATATACTTGTAATATTCTTACGAGCTCATACCATTCTTAATAGCCCTTCAAAACATACAATGCTTACAATTTCCATGTCTCATAATAAGACTTTCATCAACGTAAACCCTTATCAAGTTCTTTAGTTGAAATATGGTGGGTAATGTATATATAAGCTTGAAATTATGCAATTCAAGAATGTAAAACACGAGTGGAGTAAATATTAATTCATTCGAAGTACATCCCAATCAACCCACCAACATAGCAATAAAAATCTTACTTTTGGTTGTCATGAAATCCACCTAAAAGACTCACCAATGTTCATAGTCTCATAATTCATGTCATGTATAGTCTCCAAAAGCATAAATCAACTTATGAAAAATAGGTTCAATAGATATTCATGCATACTTATTCAGTACTTGAAGAATCCAACTCTAATCATACATATAATGCATAATAATGTTTACCCATAGAGTATTCAACATCAAAATCATGGAATCAGAAATGGAGGGAAGGTTTGGCTTCATGGATGGATGGAACCCATGGATGAAACCCACATACCTTAAACCTTAAAATTCTTGAAGAAAGATTTGGGAAATATTTGAGTCTTGACTAGTGTTTTTGAAATTCCAAATGTGTTCTTGAGATCCTTGAATTTGAATGGGGGATTTGATAAAGTCTTGGAGAGGTTTTGAAATGGTCTTTGAGTGTCTTAGAGTTGAAGAATGGACAAGGATTAAGGTTTTCACATTTAAATGGGAATTCAATTATTACCTAAATGCCCTTTGATAAAACGAGAAAAACAAGGATGAAAATGTACCAGTCCACACCCTAGGAGCATCGCGGCCTGGGCACGGAGGGACACTAGAATTTGTCCCTATAGCGAAAATTATTTTTTGCTTTGGGTCTTCTAGAATTTGAGGGCTACCCTTTTCCCACTCTATTTTGCACCCTAAATAAGAATATGAAGTTAGATTTCTGAAATCACGCATGATTTTTTGGATATTCAAAAAATACACTTATAAGGCATTCTAAAGCACATGAGGGGTGTTTCGATATCAACCCCTTGGGAACATTCATCCCCAAATGTCACGGAAACATGCATAAAAGATGTAGTCATGAGACTTCCCTCGACATGAATGCAAAAAATCACTTAAACATCAAAAGTTTCAAACATATATATCATAAGTCATCAAAATTTGTCTCCATGAACATGTATCCATGCAAAAATGGCATGAGGGCTGGAGCTTAAGACTTGAAATCATAGAGAGGACTCAAATTATTATCTTTATCTTAGGTAGAGTGGAAGAGGTATTTGTTAGGACCCGCAACGTAAGTTAAACCCCGAACGTCCTCAATTGGTTCGATTTAATAAAGTATTGGGACCTATGT
>JAOTQJ010070656.1:0-13185 GCA_025642045.1 Solanum sejunctum | reverse complement strand
AAAGATACAGTATACAGTTTGATGGGTGGAGCCCGAGGGGGTTCAATTATGAACCTAGCATAGGGACAATCCCAATATAGTTTGATGGGTGGAGGCCGAGGGGGTTCAATTATGAACCTAGCACAGGGACGATCCCGATACAGTTATCACTAATCAGTTGGTTATATGATTACAGCTGTGCACAGATTTTACAGTATAGATTTTATAGTAAAGGTAAAGTGATATAAAGGACGTAAAGTACATGATTCCACAGTAAATTACATGATTCCATAGTATAACCAAGGGTGGTCCCTGATCTTCCACATATGCATGGTTTCATTTAAGTTGTTACCTTATATATATAATATATCTTGCCTTACATACTCAGTACTTTATCCCGTACTGACGTCCCTTACGGGGAACCTGTATTTCATGCTACAGGTACAGGTGCTAGTAGATCTCCCCAGTAGGAGTAAATGATATTCAGCTGCTGTCATCAAACTCAGGGTTGCTTCGGAGCTTTGTACATGTCTAGAGCTTACATGTTTTATTGCACAGTTTGTTGAGGCGGTGCCTGTCCTGACCCTTGTTAGATGTTTTTCTTTATTTAGAGACTTTGTAGACTATGTAAAGCACAGTGAAGTCATGTCTCACACTTTAGACAGCATGGCCCCAACGGCCTAGTCGTATGCATTTCCTTTTGGCTTGTTATCACTATTTATCTGTTTAAAGACATGTCCAACATAGG
The DNA here is from genome assembly GCA_025642045.1 of Solanum sejunctum. Taxonomy (NCBI): domain Eukaryota; kingdom Viridiplantae; phylum Streptophyta; class Magnoliopsida; order Solanales; family Solanaceae; genus Solanum; species Solanum sejunctum. The sequence continues at coordinate 12,458 of JAOTQJ010070656.1, read as the reverse complement.
AACCCCTTACAATATGTACAGAATGCATATAGTTACAGGTTGGTTCTCCCGGGCCTTATCGGCAACGGGTGCTGGTTCGCGCTACAGGACTTTGGGGCGTGACACTAAGGATGTATTTTGGTTCTTGCTCTGGGGAAGGTTCCTTGTTCCGATAATTGTTGTTCTCTTACTTCAAATGGTGCATATAGTTCTTTCAAATTGGTGTGGTGAAGTATAGTGGATAGGATATCTAAGGATTGGTAGGGTGCTCCTAATGGGAAGAGATGTTGAACTTCATATTTGTGGTAGGAATTCCAGATGGTAAAGTTATTTTGGTTTCTCTTATGGTTTCACATTTCTTAATTTTGTGGTCATCGCATAGTTTTGGTTTTCTTAGGAGATTCTAATAATTTTCACTACTTTTGGCTCAGTTGATTGGGAATTGGTGTGAAGGGAGGAATTAGAGAAGTTCTTGAAGTTTTGGGGTAAGTTTAAGGTTTACTTCTAGGTCGGATCTCTATCCCACCCTCGCTCACTCCGTGAGGGTGCCTTAGAGTGTGGTAGAGCATCCAGGCCTAACATCCTCATCTTTTTGTGCCGCGGGAGTGTGGTTGTCTTTGACTTTTGCAGAAAAGAATTCTTTTACTAGTGAATGTTGTAATGACCCTCGGGGTCATTTTACTCATACAGCCAACATTTCATCATTTAGAACATTTCGTTAGTGACCCCATGTCATTTATGACCTACTAGCACTAGTAGCTCGATTTTGTTGTCATTCATTTGGATTTTGTGTGTTTTTCTACGTTAGAAGGTCTTTATAACTTAAAAGGTAATTCTTAAATGCAGGAAAATAGCCTTAGAATGCATTTTTGACATTTCCATCAGCTCTAGAATGACCAACTAAGGCTAGAAACATGGTTTACTTGAGTCCCAAGGCTTTGGGTTCGAATTTTAACTACTTTTAGCATTTTAGCCTTAAAACTTGGCCGACGGTTGACTTTGGTCAACAATCTTGAAAAATGCACTTGGATAAAAATTTTGTAGTATGGTTAGCTTTAGATTGTCGGGTTTGTTCTAGTACGACCTTTCATTTGATTCTTGAGACTTACAGACTCATTAAAAGCCCCTTGGGGGAATTTGACTAAAGATGGCCTTGGGAATGGAATCCACATCAACTATAAGGACTTCATATGAAAATTTCAATTACATCTTTGGGTTTGTAATATCGAATTTGGTGGGGTAGTATAGTTTGTTTGCACATACAGGGTTTTGAATGAATCCCTAGCACCCCATCAGAGACTTTAAATCAAAATAATTGGTGATATGCTAGTTGACCATATTTTATTTTGGAACTTTTTATGGTAATTTCTTGAGTATTTGGATCTCAAGCTGAGTGATTCAATAATCAAAATTGAAGGGATTTTCAAGAGGAAAACATTACTATGTTTGGAAAGTGAATTCGAAGCTTCATTTGAGGTGAACTTTACATTTTAACTATTGTCCCATGCTATTTTTGGAGTGATATTTAGAAAAACTATGGCTCCTTGGCTATCTTAGGTCCAATTTTAGTGATTCTTAGGGCTATCTTAAGAGGTATTTTGAGGAGAACGCATTAGTAAGGTTGGAATTCATATTTGATATTTCATTGGAGGTAAGAGTCCTGATTTAGCTGGTACCATAGCTCATTTTCGAGTTCTATTTTTGATAAATTTTGGAGGATGATTTTTGCTCATTTGAGTTCTGAATTGGGTGACTCAAGAGTATAAACCATGTTATTATTCATGGAGAGAATCATGGTGTGCTTGACTTTATCTGTAAGCTCTTCATTTCTGGTTAATTGTTGAAAATCGTTGTTGTCATAGTTAAGTTGAGCTAAATTTGGATTTTTCATGTTTGATGTCGTTTAGGTGTTTTCGGCCTCAAATTGTGTCTCATTTTAGTACATGAGCTTATGAGCTAATTTGGATTGATTTTTTAAATTAATTCTAAGATTTCTAGATATGAGTCCCACTCTTTTCCATTTTGACCCCAAAATTGGCCCATTTTCGTTTCTTATAATTTTACTATCATAAGGATCATTATAGTATTGTGACTCTATTTTGGGCTGCCTGACACAATTCAGAGGCTATTCAAAAGGAAAAAGTTCCAGCAAAATAGGTTAGAGAATATTTGTTTGGCCTTCAGGTAAGCTACGACTTTTCTTCTTTTAGATTGAGTTTAAATACATAAATGTAGTTGGATTCACATGAATATTGTGCGGAGAATTAGCTTTGTATATTATGTGAGCTAGAATTCCTATAAATTTGATATTTTGATTGGCGGGCACTTATATTATATTATTCAGAGTATCCATGCTTTGAGATATTTCAGCTGAGTTCATGATACACTTGTCACGCCCCAAAGTCCTGTTTGGGCGGACTGGTACCCGTTGACGATAAGGCTCGAGAGAACCAACCTGTATCTATGTATTTTCTATACATATTATGAGGGATTTCTATATTTGACATGTCTTTAAGAAAATAAATGATGATAACAAGTCATAAACATGACTTCACTTTGCTTTACATAGTCCACAAAGCCTCTAGATAAAGAAAAACATCTTATAAAGGTCGGGACAGGCTTCGCCTCCACTAACTGTACAATACAAACATATAAGCTCTAGACATACACAAAGCCCTGAAGCAACCTAGAGCTTTGTAACAGTAGCTGAATGTCCTGTATTCCTACTGGGGAGATCTACTAGCACCTGTACCTGCAGTATGAAATGTAGGTCCCCCGTAAGGGACGTTAGTAGGAGGTAATTTACTGAGTATATAAGGTAGCAAATACTATATATGAAATATAGCTCAAATGAAACTATGTACTGGTATAGGATAAGAGACCACCTTTAATTATACTTTGGGATCAAGTACTTTATATTCTTTATATTACTTACCTTTACTGTATAACCTGTGCACATTATGTACTGTAAATGACCAATTGATTAGGTGATATAACTGTATTGGGATCGTCCCTGGCTAGGTTCTTCCTTAACCACTTAGGCTACCACCTGTGATAGGATCTTTCCTAGCTAGGTGAATCTTTCACCCCACGGGCTACCACCTATCAAAAAATAATATCGGGATCATCCCTGGCTAGGTTCTTCCTTAACCCATCGGGCTACCACCCAAGATAGGATTGTCTCTGGCTAGGTGATTCTTCCTCCCCTCGGGCTACCACCTATCAATAAACAATAAACTTTACCTTTCAATTACCTTTGAGATAGTTCTTTTTGTGGTCATAATACTGGAGTTGTAGGACTGTATATGTAGCATGTGACATATAGATAATCATACAAGACAATATGACAACGAAAAGAGTACGTTACATAAATAATGAAATGCATATGAAATGGAATAACTCGTGAACGGTATTTAGTAACAAGAACCCATGTAACTTGGCATACAAGCATGCATGTAGATTTGAAAGTAACTATGTATGGAAGCATGTGAACATGTCAAAGAATGGAGACACGGTTACTAGTTGTGTCGGAGTTGGCAAGTACCTTTATGTACCAAGGAGAGATCTATGTTTTATGCCAAGTGATACAAAATCAAGTAGCCTTACATACCTCATTGTATAACCCTATTACAACCTCGAGATAACTTTCTCCTCTTCTAAATACCTATATGCAACATAGTAGGTGATAAAACTAGAATTAGAAGCCAATAAATATATCTTGGCAGCCCAATCACATAAGAATATAATACACGGGCAGCAAGTGGGTGTTTATAAACCCGAGCGTATACTTTCAATCTTTCGGCCCCTAATCATATTTTTATAATACATATTATCATGTACAAATCATGTATAGATTGTTTTAATGCTATAACAGTCTTACAATAGCCCCCAAAGCACAATACATAACAATTCTACAGAACCTAAAAATGGACAGCATAACATTATCTTCCTTCGCTGCATTTCGTCGTTGACAACTCCAAACCTATTCCAACTCTAACCAAATAGTTCCATAAACATTTAAACATATAAATAGACCTAAAACAGTCTTATAAAAGCACTCAAAAAGTCATGAAGGATGTGAGCTAATAGCCGTTCATCCAACAGCCCATAATTTCCAATCAACATTACACTTAAGATAGCACAATAAAACGCTCTTGTTAAATGAATCCAAAATTAGGGCAGCAAACTTAGGGTAACATTTATAACTCAAACAATTATAATAAAATAAACTTCTCTTCATAATGCATCCCAAAAACTATAGAAAGATCACTGAAACAAAAGTCAAGTTTGCAGCAACTTTCTCAACACATACTGTCTCAAATTTCCAGCACAACATACTAGCATATACTTCTTGTTTTTCATAAGAAAACCATATTAAACACAAGTGTAAACTTATGTAAAACTTACTTCAAGGTGTAGGTCTTATCAAATAACCCTAGAAGTCCCTTTTAGCTGCTTTACAAAGTTAAGAAAAGTTGAGAGGAAATAGAAAGAGCAATCTGATTTTGTGTGTTCAAGTTAAGAAATGAATTATGGAGCTACTTTTGAGCCCTTTATAAAGGGGTATTTGGTCGACCTTCTATTTTCCTTTTGACCACCTTATACCACACATTATCAAGCTGGTTATACACTAGCTTGGCCCTCACACTTGGGCCTAAATGGGTCTCCAAGTTGATGGGTTTGGGCTGCCTATTTTTCAATTTTCTCTTCAGTTAGTTTTTGGACCCAAAAGGTTAAGCGTGTTGTGATGTCTTTGGCCCTTTTTGTTATACTTCTTGGGATACAAATGTATACCATTTATGATGTTAAAACATGGGCCAAAGTTACATACTTAACACGAACTTTATTCATAATCAAACTTGGACAAATTCGACGTCGAGCCTCGTCTCCGTGTAACTAGCAATTTAAGCTAAGCAAGTAGGTGACTCATCTACTAGATTATTATGCCCTACAAGCACCTCAATTTTTTCTAACTTAATTTAAGGCTGTAATCTCCTCAATTTTACTAAAAACATATATACACTTGGCCCTCTTAAGCATTCGAGGCACATATAACCCATTAACACGAGATTCAAGCACTTTTAAAAATTAGCGATAATTTGACCAAACCATGTCATGTTTCATTTGAATTGTACTAGTATTGTAAGGTGTAGGGTGTTACATCCTCCCACCTTAGGAACATTCATCCTCGAATTTTAGCATAATTGGATAGCTTAACCAAGTTTAAACCTTTACTTACACAAACATCTGACAACACATTAAGTATTCAATCACACGTACCTATTAGTGTCCCAATTCTGCATGTTGGACTTCCTCTTTAACTTCAAATAAGTGAGGATGTTTCGATTTCATCGAATCGTCGGCCTCCCATGTTATTTCTTCTGCTTGTTGGTTCCTCCAAAGTACTTTAACTGAAGCTATTTCTTTATTCCTTAGCTTCTTAACTTGACGATCTAGAATAACAATAGGTACCTCTTCATAGGTGAGATCTTTTGTAACCTGCATATCCTCAATAAGAGTGATACAGGATAGGTCACCTATGCATTTTCGAAGCATTGAGACATGCAAAACTGGATGAACCATTGAAAGCTCTTAGGGCAGCTCTAGTTCATATGCAACCTGCCCAAACTTCTTAATAATCTGATATGGCCTTATGTAATGTGGACTCAGTTTTCCTTTCTTACCATATCTCATAACCCCTTTATTAGAGACACCTTTAAAAATACCCAAGCACCTACTAAAAATTCCAGTCGTCTTCTCTTGACATCTGCATATGATTTGTGATGACTTTGGCCTATTTTTAGATGCTGTTGTATCACCTTAACCTTTTTCATGGCTTATTGTACTAGATCTGGCCCAAGTAAGGTAGTTTCACCCACTTCAAACCATTCAATTGGCGACCTACATTTTCTTCCATACAAATCTTCATAAGGTGCCATCTTGATACTTGCGTGGTAGATATTGTTATAGGCAAACTCGATAAGTGGAAAATGGTCCACTCAACTACCTTTAAAGTCCAATGCACAAGCTCGCAACATATCTTAAAATATCTGAATGGTGCATTTTGCTTGACCATTTGTTTGAGGGTGGAAAGTTGTACTCAAATTCACGTGTGTCCCTAAACTCTTTTGGAAGGACTTCCAAATCTTTATAGTGAATTGACCTCCTCGATCAGATATAATGGAGATTGGGACTCCATGTAGCCTGACTATGTCTTTGGGATATATCTTGTCATATTCTTCAGCTATATAATCACTCCTAATTGGCAAGAATTGTGTTGACTTTGTGAGTCTGTCAACTATTACCCATATGGAGTCAAACTTCTGAGATGAGTGAGGCAAACCTATAATAAAATCCATATTGATCATATCCCACTTCCATGTTGGAAGTTCTATACATTGTATATAACCTCCTACTTTTAGTGTTATACTTTCACTTGTTGGCAATTTGGACATTGAGCCACAAATTCTGCAAGGCCCTTTTTCATGCCTCCCCACCAAAATATTCCCTTCAGGTCATGGTACATCTTAGTTGATTCTGGATGGATGGAATATCAGGAATGATGGGCTTCTTTCATTATTCTCTTTCTTAATCCATTAATATCAGGCACACATAATCTATTTTGCCAGTAAATTACTCCATTTTGTGCAAGGTCAAAGCCCTTTATTGTTCCCTGACTCACCTTTTCCTTAAGCTGTCATATAATAGGATCCTTAAACTGTTTTTCTCTCACCTCCATTACCAATGAAGACTCTGCAGCATTATGCACAATAACCCCTTCCTTGGGAGTTTCAAGAAGGCGAATTCCCAAACTAGCTAACTGATCTAGATCCTTAGCCATTCCTTGACTTATCATAGCTTGATCACTAGTGTTACTAATTGCCTTACGACTTAGAGCATCAACTACCACATTTGCCTTCCCCGATAGTATAGTATATTAATGCTGCAATCCTTTATTAGCTCCAGCCATCTTTGCTGTCTTGAGTTTAGGTCTTTATGCTTAAAGATATACTGTAGACTCTTATGATCAGTATATATGTCAATGTGAACCCCATACAAATAGTGGCGTCATATTTTCAAAGCAAACACAACCGCTGCCGGCTCAAGATCATGTGTTGGATAGTTTTTCTCGTGTGGTCATAGTTCCCTAGATGCATAAGCAATTACCCTACCATTCTGTGTCAATACACATGCTAAGCCAACTCCTAAAGCATCCGCAATACACTGCATACCCATCAGTGCCTTCTGGAAGTACTAGCACAGGTGCAGAAGTTAGCTTATTTTTCAGCTCCTGGAAGCTTCTTTCGCATGTATCATTCCATTGGAACTTGGTTGCCTTATGTGTCAGCTTTGTTAGCAGTGCATAAATAGAAGCAAAGCCTTCAACAAACCTCTTGTAATAGCCTGCCAAGCCTAGGAAGCTCCAAACTTCCATGGGTGTTGTTGGTCCTGGTCAATCTTTCACATCTTCTATCCTTTTTGAATCAACACTTACTCCCTCATTAGACACAATATGACCCAAGAATACCAGTGATTTTAGCCAAAATTCACATTTAGAAAAATTGACATACAACTATTGATCACGAAGTATCTGTAGCACCTGTTGCAAGTGATCCGCGTGGTCCTCTTCTGATTTTGAATATACCAACATGTCATCTATAAACACTATCACAAACACATCCAAGAATGGCTTGAATACACTGTTCATCAGATCCATAAAATTGTTGCTGCATTTGTTAGCCCAAATGACATAACAGGAAATTCAAAATGACCATAGCGTGTTCTGAAAGCTGTCTTGGGTATATCTTGCTCCTTCACCCTCACTTGGTGATAGCCTGATCTCAAATTAATTTTTGAAAAGCACCTGGCACCCTGTAACTGATCAAATAAATTATCAATCCTAGGAAAGGAATATTTATTCTTAATTGTCACCCTATGCAATTGTCGATAGTCGATACACATTATCAAGGTGCCATCCTTTTTGCGTACAAATAACACTGGTGCATCCCAGGGGGACACACTAGGTCTTATAAAACCCTTCTCCAGTAAGTCTTTTAACTGCTCTTTTAATTCACGTAATTCTACCAGGACCATTCTATATGGAGGGATAGAAATAGGTTGAGTGCCTAGAAGTAAGTCAATCCCACAATCTATTTCTTGTTTAGGAGGTAAGCCTGGGAGTTCTTTAGGGAACACATCGACAAATTCATTCACTACTAGAACTGATTGAAGAGTTGGTGATTCTGCCTCCATATCCCTTACTCTAACTAATTAATATGTATACCCCTTAGATATCATCTTTCTGGCCTTAAAGTAAGATATAAACTTCCCCTTTTGTGCCCCAACATTGCCTTCCCATTAAAGAATTGCCTCATTTAGAAAGTGGAAGTACACTCTCTTAGTTCGGCAATCCATGGTGGCATAACAAGAAGCTAACCAATCTATACCTATTATAATATCAAATTCCACCATTTCTAGCTCAATAAGATCAGCTAATGTGTCACAGTTACAAACAGTTACTACATAGTCATAATAAACCCTTCTAGCCATAATATATTCACCGATTGGTGTAGACACTTCAAATGGTTTGTTCAATAATTTGGGTGTTCTCCTAAGCTTCCCAGCAACTAGTGGAGTGATGTATAATAGTGTAGAACTAGGGTCAATTAATGCATATACATTATGTGAAAAGATGGACAATGTACCTGTGACCTCATCAGGTGAAGCTTCTATTGCCAACTCCCCAGAGCATAACTACGATTCTGGACTCTGCTAGAGCTAGCTGCCCCTCTAACACCTCTACCACGAACCATAGGTACCTGTTGACCCCTACTTACTAGAGGAACTGATGATGGTGATGCAACAACTAAACCATTAGGTTGTGTCATACCACTCATATGTCTCCTCGGGAAATCCCTCATTATGTGCCCTGACATACCACACCAATAGCAAACATCTGTCCCAACATGATATATACCCGAATGACTCCTCCCACACTATTTACAAGGCTGCCCAGGAGTCATTGGTTGGCTGTCAAATAACCCATTGTCTGGGAACCTTTCCCTTCTCCGCGTTAACCAGACTGATTACTTTGAGACCCTTGAATTTGTGGTAAGGTACTAGCTGTAGAGTAGGAGGAGGATGGCCTAGGTGGTCTACTGGAAAAATGAGGCCTAAGCTCACCTTGGGATGGTGTAAACTGCGCTGTAGATCTGGCTCTTTCGGCCTGCCCCCTTTCCAACTCTTGTGTCCTTCTCCTCTGTCTCTAGTCCTCCAATTTCTGTGCAAAAGCCTGCATTCTTACTATGTCCATATCATTGTTCAAGGAAGCAATGGTGCAGTCTCTGACCAGATACGTATCCAACCTATCTATATACTAATGAACTCTATCTGCTATTGTAGCAACTATATTAGGAGCATACCTTGCCAGGGAATCAAATTGGAGGCTATACTCCTTCACACTCATATTCCTTTGGTGAAGATTTAAGAACTGATCCGCACAGGCATCTCGGATCTCTAATGGAAAATAATGGTCAATAACTATCTCTTTGAGCTTTTCCCAGGTAGTTGGAGGTGCATCTATACCCTTAGATTACTTTTGATCTTTATACTACAATATAGCTACACCTTTCAACTTATATGTTGCTAACTCGATAGCTTTTGTACTACTCACGTGCATAACATCTAAGGTACGCTGAATTTGATCAATAAAGTATTGGGGATCTTTATAAGGATCTGACTGAATGAAGGATGGAGGGTCCAAATTAGGAAAATCATGTATCCTTGTGCCAGATGCCCTATTTGTACCACCTGTACCCATAACTGGACCTTCCTGCCTTTGACCTTGACCAGCAACTATACGAGTCAATAGTTGGACTACATTTCTCAGATCCTGCATAGTAGCATCAATAGGTGGTTCTGGGGGAATTCCACTACTCTCGGGTTCATCAAGAACTGGAGGAGTTGGAGATGTCTGTGATAAAGATTCCTCTCGAACCTCATCTCGTTGCCTCACCTTGCTGGGTATACCAACCACCACTTCTACTCTCTTCCCTTGATATTTATTCTATCTTGTTTCTGGTATACTTGTTGTACAAAACAATTTAGAATTAGACATAATGCACCCATTACACTTGACTTTATGGCACTATGTAAAGAATGGAAAGAAAGTAACAACTCCTAAATTCCACATAGCCTCCTACTTATAAATATGGTGTACAACACATCGATAAATAAGATTCTACATAGACACGACTTTGTAGACTCCATAGGATGACCTACTCTGATACTACTTCAGTCATGACCCAAAGTCCCATTAGGGCAGACTAGCACCCATTGCCGATAAGGCTCGGGAGAACCAACCTGTATCTATGCATTTTTTATACATATTATAAGGCATTTCTATATTTGACATGTCTTTAAAAAAATAAACGGTAATAACAAGCCAAAAGGAAATACATATGACTGGGCCGTTGGGGCCATGGTTCCTAAAGTATAAGACATGACTTCACTTTGCTTTACATAGTCTACAAAGCCTCTAGATAAATAAAAACATCTGATAAGGGTCGGGACAGGCCCTTCTTCGACTAACTGTACAATACAAACATATAAGCTCTAGACATACACAAAGCCCCGAAGAAACTTGGATCTTGGTAACAGTAGCTGAATGTCTTGTACTCCTACTGGGGAGATCTACTAGCACCTGTACCTACAATATGAAATGTAGGTCCCCCATAAGGGACGTTAGTACGAGGTAATGTACTGAGTATATAAGGTAGCAAATACTATATATGAAATATAGCTCAAATGAAACTATGTACTCGTATAGGATAAGAGACCACCTTTAGTTGTACTTTGGGATCGAGTACTTTATGTTCTTGATATTACTTTACCTTTGTTGTATAATCTATGCACATGATATACTGTAAATGACTAGATGATCAGTGGTATAACTATATTAGGATCGTCATTGGCTAGGTTCTTCCTTAACCCCTCGAGCTACCACCCATGATAGGATCATCCCTAGCTAGGTGATTCTTTCACCCCTCGGGCTACCACCTATCAATAAACAATATCGGGATCGTCCCTGGCAAGGTTCTTCCTTAACCCGTCCGGCTACCACCTGTAATAGGATTATCCCTGGCTAGGTGATTCTTCCACCATTTAGGCTACCACCTATCAATAAGCAATATACTTTACCTTTGTGACATGTAGATAATCATACAAGACAATATGACAATGAAAATAGTATGTTACACAAATAATGAAATGCGTATAAAATGGAACAACTCATGAACTGTATTTAGTAACAAGAACCCATGTAACTTGGTATAGCATGTATGTAAATTTGAAAGTGACTATGTATGGAAGCATGTGAACATGTCAAAGAATGGAGACATGGTTAATAGTTGTGTCCGAGTTGGCAAGTGCCTTTATGTACCAAGGAGAGATCTATGTTTCATGCCAAGTGATACGAAATCACGTATCCTTACATACCTCATTATATGACCTTGTTACTATCTCGAGATAACCTTCTCCTCTTACAAATACTTATCTACAATATAGTAGGTCATAAAACTAGAATTAGAAGCGAATAAATACATCTTGGCAGCCCAATCATATAAGAAGACAATACACGGGCAACAAGCAGGTGTTTATATACTCGAGCATATTCTTTCAAACTTTTCGCCCCTAATCATATTTTCCTAATACATATTCTCATGTACCATCATGTTTAGACTATTTTAATACCATAACAGTCTTACAACAGCCCACAAAGCACAACATATAACAATTCTACACAACCTAAAAATTTAGAACATAACGTTATCTTCCTTCGCTACATTTCGACATTGACAACTCCAAACTTATTCCAATTCTAACCAAACTGTTCTAATAATATTTACACATATAAATAGACCTAAAAATTCTCATAACATCACTCAATAAGTCATGAAGGATGTGAGCTAATAGCCTTCCATCCAACAGCTCCACAAGTTCCAATCAACATTACACTTAAGATAGCACAATAAAACGCGCTTGTTAAATGAAACCAAAATTAGGGAAGCAACCTTAAGGTAATATTTATAACTCAAACCATGATAATAACATAAATGTTTCTTCATAATACAGACCACAAACCATAGAAAGATCACTAAAACAAAAGACAAGTACACAGCAACTTTCTCAACACATGCTGTCTAAAATTTTCAGCACAACAAACTAGCATATACTTCCTGTTTTTCATAAGAAAACCATACTAAACACATGTGTAAACTTACTTAACACTTACTTCATGGTTCATTGCTTATCAAAGAATCCTAAAATTCCCTTTAGTTGCTTTACAGAGTTAAGAAAAGTTGAGAGGAAATAGAGAGAGCATCTAATTTTGTGTGTTCAAGCTAAGAAATGAATTATGGAGCTGCTTTTGAGCCCTTTATAAAGGGGTATTTGGCCGACCTTCTCTTTACCTTTTTACA
>JAOTQJ010070634.1:0-13187 GCA_025642045.1 Solanum sejunctum | reverse complement strand
GTAAATGCATTGGTGATCCTTCTAGAATTTTTCCTGTAGAGGATATACAGGTTACGGAGGAACTGACGTTTGAGGAATAACCCGTCGCTATATTAGACCGTCAAGTCAGAAAACTTCAAAACAAGGATGTTTTAATAGGGAGGATCTGACTTGGGAAGCGAGGGAGCAAATAAAGAAGAAATACCCTCATTTATTTCTGTATCTTCAGGTAATTCATCTTCCTTGTCAAGCACGATGTATGATAAATGAGTTGTTCATTGTCAGATGTGGTATTATAGACAAAACTTGTATGGTTAGAATGGCATTCGAGGATGAATATTCTTAAGGAGGGAGGATGTTAGAACCCGTAAGTTAGAATCCGTAAGTCCTCAATTGATTCAATTTGTTAAAGGTTGGGACCAAATGTAAATTTTATTCTAAGTTTATTCCTTAAGATTAAATTGTTGTGGGGTCATGTGTGTGGCTATTCCTAATTGGTCCATGTAGGAGATGTTTGCCTATATATATATATATATATGTGTGTGTACACACTTCTCTTGTGCAAGATATTCAACAGTTAGAAAAATTTGAGAGCCACAAGGAAAGCAAGCTCTCGGCTTGCTACAGTAAGAGAGAAAAAAATTTTGTTTTTTGATCTTTGGATTATTTGACACTTCAAGATTGGTATATTGAGTCCTAAAAGTGGCGTGATGGTATTAGTTGGTCAAAGAAGTGGTTGGTTCGATGGATATAAAGATTTGGGTCTAGTAAGGGACTTGAAAGGTTTGTTAATTTCTAGCTTAATTCTTGTAAATTAAAGCTTGTGGGTGTGTTAGGAGTGTGTTATAATGAAGGTAAAATATGAAAAGAGGGTTGATTGTTAGTTTGAATTGTGAATTTCGAATTTGGGGTTAGAATTGAGGACAAGTTTGCATATGAAGATATATTGTGTTATAGTCATGTGTTTATGTTTATTTGCCATGAAAATAGACCTTTTAGGGTGAAAGAAGTGTTGAGAAACTATATGAATGTTTACTTGAGGATTAGCTTGAATTGGAGCCCCGTTGGAAGTGTAATGTTATGTTTTAAAGTTGCTGGGTTTGCGTTGGGCGTTGGAGTGAGGTATTATAATTCTTGGAGTCTATAGGAAGGATTGGATATGGTAGATATGTGTTTGTATAAATGCTGCCCTGTTTTATCAATTATGTCGCAATAGCGCCTTGTGGCATTTTGATATTGTGATGGTATTGGAGAGGGTTTATTGATGTTGTAGGTTGTTGTTGTTGTTGATTGATTATTTGAGCCGAGTTGAATTCTCGAGGTGGTGTATTTTAAGGGGAGATGTTGCCGGAATTTGTATAAAATTTGGAACAAAAAGTTAGAATTTATGACCCGACATGGTTGTTAATCATTGGCGTTATTGTAATTTGTGTAGATGTTGGACATCTGGAAGCATAAATTGGATTGGTATCGCGTTGGAATTAATTGGAGGAAGAAGTCGAGGTATGTAAAGATCCCTATCTCTTGGCATGTATTAGTTAAGTTTGGTCAACGTCATACGTTTGAGAAAATTCCGTTTTCCTTCACAATTTGGATTCAAATACCTCCTATGTTTGCTCCTTGGTACTTCTACAAAAATTGTATTTATATTTTTTGGGGGCTGTGTTTCATGCCCGTAGGTACCGATGTACAAGTTAGAGAGCCATTTTCTTAGGATCTCTGTCCACCGTTGAAGTGCTCCCTTTGCCTCAAGAGCAGACTTTTGGGTATATAAATGTACACTTATTTTCTGTATTTTTCATTTATGTATATTCGAGGTTATGATGGGGCCCTGTCCCGTCCTATGATTTAGTTCGTATGTGTAGAGATCTGTAGATACATATGGATGTGGGATATTATATTTGGTATGACTTCGTATGTATGATACATTGGTTGGGCGGTCCTACCACAGCGGTGACCTTGTTGGCCCACATATATATGTACATTGATGTTTGTTGTTTGCTGGGGTCACTGTTTGCAGGTGTGCTTAGTTAGTAAAATAGAAAAAACTCTGCCAGAATTTTGATAAATTCCATAGGTATTATAGTTGGAAATACTGTTTAGTGTTTGTCTAGGTGCCCAATCGGCACTAATCACGGTCCCTAGGTTGGGTCGTGACAATGAGGCCATGTCTAGTAGAGTCTTTATTATTGGTGTGAAGCACATTACATCCAAAATGGAGAGGCTATAGGACATTAGAAATTGTTACACTTCTTTCTTATTCTGATTCGTGCTACATAGTTGAACTCTAGAAAATCTCTCTTCTAAATCATGCATTACATGTTTGTAGACTATGCCTTCCCAATGCTTCATGAACCCGAGGAATGTCATTAGTACTGAGGTACTTGAGCCTATTAACCATCTTGTTGCACATATTCAATGAGTAGAAAAGGAAAAGAGAATGATATGGAAGAACACTTGGAGCGAAAAGGCTAAGTCAATAGGACATGAGTGTAATATGCATAAGCAAGGGAATGGAAATAGGTCCCCCTTTCTCTAGAGACTCTTGAGTTATACACCTTCTCCAGTGAGTGAACCCACATTTAATAGTAGGCATAGTATGAGGCCAAGAGAAATCAGCCTTTAAGGATTCAAAATCCTTCATCCCAATAAGGTGTGGCTCTAGGATATAAAGAAAAGACACCATGTAAAGAGTATGGCAAACTCCATTTGGGAAAGTGTCGAATAGGCACCGACTATTGCTTTAAATGTGGCCTAGGAGGTCACTTTCAGAAGGACTATCTATGTGGGACAACAAATCTCAACTTGCTATATCTACACTACTCATTAGAGGAAATCAAAGAGAAGCTCTTCTTGCACCAGCAGGTCCATGGACTAGTTGTATGGTGAGGGTAGTCACCTAGACCAAAGAGACATTTTAAATGTTGTAACAGGTATTATTTGAGTCTTTACTTGACTTTGACATAATCCATGAGAAAGAAGCTTATGCTTCTAGAAGTTTAATGTTACCACCTAAGGGTGAGATTTGAGGTCATGCGAACTACAAGTAGAGTTGTTACCCCTGAGCTAGAAGGACGACGAGGGAGAGGAGGAGACCAGATAGTGAGAGTAGTGATTGATTATAGCTTGTAGCTATATTCATGTGTCCCTCAGGGAAGAAATATTGATGACTGATTCCCATAAGTCTTGACGAATGAGTAGTAAATACCATTCTACGTTCATGATGAGGTATAGAGAAACAGTTATTTTTAGGATGAGTTGGAGTGTGCTCAACTTAGAATGATGTTTATTTTTATGTGTTACAGTGGTAGTGGGAGCGGAGCATAAACGTGGAGTAAGGGAACAAAGTGCTTTCAATTTGATAGATATACACTAGGCTTATGATTTCGAAGTGAGAGTTATGAGATTCATAGAGTTATGATCTTAGCCTGAGAATGGGGTATACTGAATGTGTGCATGGTATTTGAGTGTCAAGGAGGGGATGTCTTGATTGAGTATTTGCTATGAGATTTTAGCAGGCCAACGTTCCTATACTGTTATCTAGTAGTTATAGATGGGTGTAATATGAGTGCAGTATGGTATGCATATGTTAGCACTAGGCCCTAAGCTTGAATTTTATGGAGCGGTGTGAAGAAGGAGATAACAATATGCAGTGATAGTCTTAGTTGGACATTTTCTTTGAGAGTCTTTTTGTAATGTATGTTCGGAGTTAAGATGTTAACTTACAATGATGTGATACTACGAGCATGGTAGAGGTAACCCGTAGATGGAGATGGTAAATTGAGGCTGGAACACTAGATAAGAAGAGGCTTAAGATGGGTATTCGCGATAAAGTAAAGTTGTGTGAAGCTCTAAGTTATCACTTTCTATGAGAACCTGGATAGTATATTTGAGTTGTCAATGTAGAATGAGCTAGTGTAAGAATTCCTTGGTTACCCTTAGTAAGTAGGTTGATAGGGATATATATATGAATGACGATGTATTTTGCCTTGTAACTTAAGATTTCTTTATTCATATATTAGGGCTTAGAAGTTGGGTGGTAATAGAATAAACAGAGAGGTTAGATGGTAAGAGTTGTAGAAAGCAATTATGCCTACCAATAGGAGCAGAAAGTATACAAAGATGCCCATAGAGCTATAAGGAAGCTTAGGGTAGTATCTCAAAAAAGTTCTAATGGTGATTTTATATCTTTGAGTACCGAATAGCAGGAGAGTTTGAGATTTTCTGGTGGGTAGGGATCCCCCAATCATGTGGAGAGATATACTTATAACTTAGTCAAAATAATTTATTCACATAGCTAGGGAGTGGACCTTTGAGCTAAGGGGGACATGATAAGTTGATAAACTGAAGTAAGTCTTGAGCTTTCGATAGTGACGAGTTGATCAGGACAAGACATCAATGCTTTTCTATCCCTTATATTCCTTAAAGCTCTAGTTGAGGTGATAATTTATTTTTGTCTTATGTATGAGCACCATGCATATGGCATAGACCCATGCACTTGATGCTGATTCATGTTCGTGTTGAGTTATGAGGATTAGGAGTGACAGTTGTACTTTTCTATTGCAAAAATCTTAGAGTTCCCAATCTTATGTCATACGAGATGCGACTTGAGTTTCACAACATGTTCAATTCCATAAACGCATGATAGGTCCAAAAGGGCTAATGATATTGTCTCACGTTATGAATGCTCTCAAATCAAATTCCTCAAATGTATCATGCTTATGACCATTCCTTCCAAGTCCTTTTGATGATATGTCTTTCTAGTCTTAAATATTCATCATAATAGATGATTTATTGTTGATGAGTGAGAGTCGATGTTCTTTGTTGTGATGAATATGATGTCCTCCTTTTACTAAGTTTATGGATGTGGAGGGAAGGAGAAATGAGACCTTATAATATGTAACTGATAGGTAAGAGTAGGTTAGAGAGTCTCTCAGTAGGAGCATATTAGTGTACCTTTGAGTGAGAGCTCATTAATTGACAGATGTTAAAGTACTAGGTCAGCTTGATAATTCTCAGATATAGTTGAAGTGGTTAGAGTGATAGGCTTGAATGTGTGGATGTCACTATATGAGTGATTGGAGAAGGCTATCAATAACTTTTGAGTAAGTGTTCTAGGTACATGTGTTAGAGTAGTGATGAGGGAGAAGTATTCTCTAATGAAAGTCCCTGTGGAGGTATAGAGTTTGTGTTTTGAGGATTAGCTTGGTAGGAATATGATCATCTTAGGAATAACACTTTGAGGCTTAGGACCAAGCTTAAACTTAGTAAGAGGATTTGGTTAGGAAGAGATTTCAATAGGATCTATAAGCTTTAATTAATGGAGTGTAGTGCCACGAGGAGGTGCAAAGTTGAGATGAGCTGCTAAGTTTGAGACTGATTTATGAAGTCTTATGTGCCTTGATAATCCCATTCTCGATTTGAGTTGATCACTTCCTCCTTGAGTTCAAATAACTGATTGTTGAGGTGTTTGAATGATTCGAATTATTTGAGTTCCAATTAACCATTCTTGCCTGTTTGAGAATGTCTAAGGTATAGAACAAGAATCTTACGGGATAGATTATAGGAGTATAATTAACTTATGGGTAGCACAAGGTAACTTTGAGTTAGACTTGATCATGGTAAGAGTGTGCAGTAAAATTTAGGTTTTGATGAGAGTTATAAGCTTCAGATAATGGTGTCCTCTAATGAGTTGAGTTTTCTATCCTTGAGTCGAAGTTTATCATTGAGTTGTAGTATTTGAGCTATTGATTTCTTAAGTGTGTACTTGCCTTGACTAATCTCCTAGTGTAGTTATCATTTGAGGACGAATGATCCTAATGGGATATAAAGTAACATCTAATAAAAATTATAAAAATACCCCTAGATGAGAGACACTTGCATAATGGGTCTTCCCAAGCTCCGATGGCAAATTCAAGGCGAGAAATGCGACAAGCATGAAACATTGAGTGAGAAAATGGTCTAGGTTGATTCTTAGAGAAACCGGATCAAAAGATAATTTTTCGATTCAAAAATAATTTCTAGAATAAGTGTATGACAAGCCCACAACGCGGACCTTCTGCAGACAAACACTTACATTGATCCTAATATTTTCTATGAAATTAGAAAACACGATCAGAGAATTTTCAGCAAAACCCCCCCAAAAAATATCTAGTCTACATCGAGGACTAGGCCTCCCTGAGATGAACTTTTTTTTTCAATTTTCATGAGGGACATTCCAGATCTTTCTCAACCACTCCTAAATTAAAACAGAACTAAGTTAGGTAATTTTTGAGTATAAAAAGGGGGGTTTAACCCATTCCTAAAATTTTTTGAACATTCTAACGAAAGACCTAGGGCTAAAGAAAAGATAGAAAAGCAAGGATTCGAGGAATTCATGCTGAATACGTGCCAAGTTGATTATCTACCTTCATCCCAGGTGTGTAAGGCTACTCATAGCATTAGATTTAGCTCATCCATGCACCCCACATTTTGAATCTTTGAAATTGAGTTCGAGTAGAGTTTCTTGAGTTTCCTGAATTGAATCCTTAAGCTATCTATTGTTCTATTGAGTTCCTTGTACATACTAAAATGTATTGATGGTGATGTTTAGTTGAGTATTTGATTTGGATGCATGTTCATGTTTTCACTCATATGAACCCTAATTGATGATTATACTTTATTTCTATTCTTATATATTTTTTCAATCAAATTTGATGGTTATTTTTGCATATTGAGCAAGGATATTTTTGAGCATATTTTACTAAGTTTGCATAAATATGAGTTTTGAACGTAAATACTGGTTCGAGAAAGAGTCCTTATGATATGTAAAGATTTTTGCAGCATGAATTTTTAAAAGAAAGCACTTGATGTTTGACGATTTTTTATGAAATTGAGCATTGAATTTAAATGACGTCTTGTATAAATATTTGATGATGATGTAAATAAATTTTTCAAAATATATTTATTGATGGAAGATGAGGATAATGATGATTATGTTTGATATTAGTTTTGAAGAGGATGTTTTGGGAGTAGTATCAAGCATCGAGTTGGCTAGTGTACAAGTGACTCAAACCCCATAACTACGTTGCCCGCGTAGAATAGTTGTGCAACATGTTCTGGTAACTCCTATCCCAAAAGTATGGACGGGGATGATAGATCATGTTCCATGATGTTTATGTTGATATTTATGTCCTTACCTTTGCAAGTGATGGACGGGCAGACAACAATATCATCTTTGTTGTGCACTATCAAATAGGGTGGTGAGATGTCTCTCGGTTAGAGAAACTTCCCTAATTTTGCATATTTGATTTCACTGAGTTGCATGTCAATGAACTATTTTCAAATCATGATTACGCTCTTAAACTTGCATATTTTACTGAGTGAGTTGAGTAAAGTTTGAGTTTAGTTATTTGATCTAATTATGTCCCTTTTCTTCCATGCATTTTATATACTAGTATATTCCATGTTCTGATACTCATTTCGGCCTGCATTATTTTATCATGCAGAGGCAGGTATTAGAGGACTTTGGCAGACGCATTGTTGAAATTTAGATCTGTGATTCCAGCGATAGTGAGCCCTCCTTACCTTCGGAGGGGCCCTTTTTTTCACCGAGTATTTTGTTTTTCTTGAGCTGGGTAGCCATGGCCTGTTATAGTACTATCTAGATGTCAGAGGTAGAGCCTTCACAGACCTTGAGTAAAGGATGTTAAGTACTATTCTTTTCTAACTCTTATTTATTGGAAATTAACTTTTTATAGTAAGACTTGGTTATTTCATTATAATACAGTCTTTTCTTTAGGTATTAATCTTCCGTTGTTGAGTAGGATGTGATGATGAGGCTAAGTGGTTCACTTAAGGACTAGCAATAGTCTTTGAGTGTCGGCCACACCAAGGGTACCCTCTCGGGGCATGACACCTTGTTTCTAAGCAATTTTCAATAAAATAATTTTTTGTCAAATCTTAGGGATCGTTTGGTACAAAAATTAATAATGCTGGGATTAGTAATGCAGAAATTAGTTAAGCAGGGATTAGTAATACTGAGATTATTTTTTATCTCATGTTTGGTTTATTATTTTCCATTTAAATTTGTGTTTGGTTTAAAATTCTATAAAAAGTTTCTTTTCAATAATGCCTTTGAACTATTATGAGATTTTCTATTTCATGTAAATAGATCAAACTAGATTTTTTTTTGGTGACTTCTAACTAGGTAGGAAAATAATATTTTGTCATTATGCTTGCTATTTTCTCAATAGAATTATTTGAGAATAAATAATTGTAATCTTAATAAATTCATCACTAATAAAATATTAATTTTTAATTTAATAAAGATAGATCATTATTATTAAAATAAAAAATATGGTAAACAATTATAAAATAGACAATCTATATTAACAGATAAAAATTTGGAAGTTGTATTTTTCATATAGTGTTTATATCTTATGAGGTCATTCTACTTTGAGAATATATCTAATATCATTCGACTTTATATTGTATCAATAAAATCACTCAACTAAAATTAGTTATAAAAAAATTGACATGTCAAAATATTTCTTTTGTGTATTATGTAAATATGAAGCTACAAATAAATAAAATTTAAAAATTTGACATGGTAAATTTATTTATTTTTATATTATGAAAATATGAAGTAGCAAATAAATAAAATTTGTAAGAATATTTATTTAAATTAATTTACTAGTACAAAACTATAAATATAAAATATAAAATCAAGAAACAAAAATATATAAAAAAAGTTGAGGGATATTTTTATCTTTTTCTATTTAATCCCATGGTATTAATCCATGGTATCAGCTAATACCACCAAATAGGAGGTATTAGATAATACCATGTATCTGGTATTAGCTAATACCATGTAATAGTTATACATGGATTCAATTTTCTACCAAAAATCGTATAATTAATGCCATTCTCCTATCCTTGGATTATTTCCTATAATCCCTCCTACCAAACGGCCTGGTAATAATTTAACTAATAATGATTAATCATAGATAAGTCAATACTTAAATGGTTCTATAACGGTTTAGCATATATACAAATCAATAATCAAGAAGCCGAATCGATAAACTTCCAAATCAAACTAAATCAATCGATACACAGTTCTAGTCACACGTACTCCAAAAACTCTAAAACACAATGTCTGCTTTTCAAAATCAATGATCATTTAATAGATTGCCAACATAGACCCACAAAATTGTGCGCAAAGAAAGTTGGTCACACATATTTCAAGAAATTCATAGACTAATACATACGAAAAAGTGAGATATCCTAGATCATAATGCCATGACACATAAATCAAAAAGCCAACATTCACCTTTTAGAAATAACGAGTATCACTTAATGAGTTGTCACGAATAGACCCACAAAATTTTATCTCAAGTAGAGTCGGTGAAACATTGCGAAAAACTTATAGACTAACACACATAAAAATTAAGAATTATCCTAAATTTTTATTTCGTGACATGAAAACTCTAAACTAAGCGATGCCTGATTTTCAAAAATAATGAGTATTATTTAATAGAAAATCACCAACGGAACCATAGAATCTACATTCAAACGATAGAGTTGGTCACACTTAATTCAAAAAATTAATGGACATGAATCACCCCTCATGTGCTTTGAAATGCCCCATAGGTGTACTTTTCTAATATCTTAAAAACTATGAGTGATTTCAAAAATTCGACTTCATATTGTCATTCAGGGGGCAAAATTGAGTGGAAAAATTGTAGACTCCTAATTTTAGAAGACTTGTAGCGAAAAATAATTTTCGCAATAGGGTGATTTCTAGTGGCCATGCACGCCGAGGTGATGCGCCACTTTGTATTTGGGCACTGGGCTCCTGGGGTGTGGATCAATACAACTTTTCTCCAATTTTCTGGGTTCATCCAAGGGACTTTTGGTAATAACCCAATGCCCATTTAAACGTGAATACCTCTATACTTAGCTATTTTTCACCTTCAAACTCAAGAAACACTCTCTAAACCCTCCCAATACACTATCAAATCCTCTATTCAATCTCTACAATTTCAAGAGCACAATTTTGATTTCAAGGACCCAAGTCAAGTCCCAAGTCTTGATCAAGTCAATTTCAAGAAAATTCAAGTTTAAGGTATATGGTCTTGGTCCTTTCACCCATGGAGTCCAACACTTTTCTTTTTATAAAATTTCATGATTTCAAGGTTTGATTCTTCATAGGTACTCTCTATTATGTATTATAAGTTTACATTATGTTGGGTTTTTATCACATATTGATTAATTGTGCATGAATATCTATTTTTAGCTTATTCCATGAGTTGATTTCTATCTATTGAAGTTATGCATGATGTGAACTATGAAAACTATGAACTATTGTGAGTTTTTTTAGATGGATTTCATGATACCCAAAATGAGGGTTTTACTACAATATTGGTGGGTTGATTTGAATAACTTTGAAATGAAATGATTTTACTCCTTCTTGCTACATACTCTTGAATTGCATGACTTTGAACATGTATCCATATACCCACCATGTGTTTGATTAAATTACATGACAAGGATTTTATAGTTATAGATGAGTTATCGCATGATTTACAAGTCAAGTGATTTCAAGATAATTATGGGCTCCCAAGAATGTATAAATTTATAAAAAGTATCTATGATTTTACAAGTGACAAGTTGAGTCCTATTTCAATGTTCTACCCTTTTATGAACCATTCATGTCAAGTCGAGGGATCAAACATGATTACTATTGTACCCTCATGTTCAATTAAGCTCACTAATAGAGATCAAGCATGTGAATGAGCTACTCATGTTATGTTATCATGTCTCTTACAAGTTATTCATGTTATGATTAAAGTTATGATTATTTCAAGTATTTCATGAGATTAGACTTAGCACTGATTGAGGCTTAAGGTGGGGGATAGGCTCAAGGGATCCTTATATAAAGTCTTTAGTCTCTTAACTATGTACCACCATAGGATTATATATTTTCCCTTAAAGGTCTTACAAGTAGATCCATCTAGTTCATGTTTTCCCTCAAGTGGGGTTATGCATGGTTTACCTTTGCAAGTAGACCACACCTTGTCGAGGGGGTGTCATGGCTCAGACACCTTACCGAAAGGGTGTCATACCTCAGATTCCAAGTTGTAGCTTGCTTGATTTTATATGTCAATTAAGGTCTCCTCCCACATACTCATATTATTATGTGCAAGGTGAATGTTTTACCTGCATGTTTCATTACAAGCATTGATTATACATGCCATATTGAGATTGTATCCATTGTGTATATGTATACATTTTGAATAATATGGCTTATGTCTTTGTTACATTTCACCCCACATACTTAGTATATTACATGTACTACTGTATACTCCATACCTACATGATATTACCATATAGGGACCAGAGGTCCTATCGACCATCCTCATCTATATGGCTAGTTTGGTTCTTGAATAAAGTTAGTTGGTGAGTCTTCAACTCCGAGGACAACATCTATTTTCATGCTATATTGAAACTTATTCTTTATGTTGGATACTTATTATCATGAGGGTGAGCCTGGGAAGTGTCTTGGCCCCCGCTCCATTCTCTAGTAGAGGTGTTGTTGGATATTATGATTATTTATGTTTACTAGCTCGACTCTTCCTATGTTTTTATGATTATGAAAGACTTCCCTTAGTCCTGCTTCCCTTTTAATAATTGAATCTTGTTATTGTCTTATTTTTCTTTCTGAACCAAGGATGTGTACATGATATGCTAAGAGGTTTATTTGGGTTGTCTTCAGACTTTTCATTTGTCGTGTCACGTCAAGGCCCTAGAATCGGATCATGACAAGACTAATACACACAAAGATCACAAAGATAATTATGAGTTCTTATTTCATGACACAAAAACTCTAAAAAGGCAATGTTCGCCTATTGAAAATAATTACTATTATTTATCTTACGCCCCAGGAGGGTACCTTTGGCATGACCGACATTCAGAAATCATTGTTAGTCCCCAAGTGAATTACTTGGCTCAATCACTCATTCATCCGCAACAGAAGACTCAGTCTATGTACAAGGAATGTTCTAGTGGGCTCATCAATTAAAGACTCAGTAAGATAATGGTTAAGGTTGACAATCCACATCAATTCAATATTGTGAAAATAGTTTGAAAAGTACAAGTCTTTCAAGAAATAAAATGGAACCTCAACTCTAATTCATCCTTGTCTATGAAGCCTCTACCTTCAAGCATCTAGATGGTACCAATGACAGGTTTATGTCTACCTCAAATCAAAATAAAAGTGCTAAACTCAAGGCATGAAAGCTCAGTGGGGTATCCTTCAAATGTAAGGGAGGACTCACTAATCAGTTGAATGCAAGAAGATCCTCAACGAAACGCATGTTGATGACCTCTAATACCTTTCTATACATCATAAAATGGTGCAGTCTAGATGGATGTTTGTCATGACCCGGACCTAGGGCCTAGATGTGACACGGAAAATGGGAACCTGAGAACACAAACAAGCCAGAAGATACCAAAACTCGCATCATCAGTTCGAAAGCACATTCAACAACAACACATAGTTCTAAGGGACGGTAAGGTAGGACTTATGCTATGGGGAAATTATATGAAAGGGGATTAAGATGAGTTCAAATAACATGTAGCATATAAAGACTTAAGGGCGGGTGCGTAGGACTAAGCTGTGGGGGAAATTTGGGACTTAGGATCTTTTCGTCAAACGTATGATCATGATCAAGTCACCTAACATTTGTCAATGATATCCGGTTATATAACATAAACTTAACCATAAAACATAGCATATATCGTAAAGAGGTTAACAAGGTGTCTAACAAGTACATAAAGTGAAATAAATGGATCGGGGGCCAAGATATACCTCGAGCTTACCCTCAAATACATAAAGTGAAATAAGTGACATAGGTAGATGGATGGTGGTTCGTACTTGAAAGATAGGACTCACAACTACAAGTAAATCCAGAATCCAAGCTAAGTGTCGAACGGTGGATGGTCAAGGTCCTTAGTCCCTACATGTAAGATCATGTAGGGAAGATTATGTGTTCGAACATTTGAATGTACTAAGTATGCTGGTTGCTATGCATGAACTTATGAAAACCTGAATATCAAAGTTAGGTAACAAGGACACATAATATGGAAAGAGATATATATAGCAAAGAAGGTACTATAACAAGATGTTGTGAAAGTCATGATGCATAGGTATGCAAAAGATACATAAA
>JAOTQJ010070633.1:0-47407 GCA_025642045.1 Solanum sejunctum | reverse complement strand
CAGTAAAGGTAAAGCAATATAAAGAACATAAAGTACTTGATCCCAAAGTATAATTAAAGGTGGTCTCTTATCCACAAACAGTGTATAATTTCATTTGAGTTATATTCATGTACAATATTTGTTGCCTTATATATTCAGTACATTATCTCATACTGAGTCCCTTCCGGGGGATCTACATTTCATGCTGCAAGTACAGGTGCTAATAGATCTTCCCAATAGAGTTCTGGGCATTCAGCTGTTGTTACCAAGCTCTAGGTTATTTTGGAGCTTTGTGCGTATTTCAAGTTTATATGTTTATATTATACAGCTAATTCAGATGGGGCCTATCCCAAATATTTGTGGATACTTTCTCTCGACTAAAGGCTTTGTAGACTATGTAAACTAAAGTGTGGTCATGTTTCGTACATTAGGCACCGTGGCCCCAATGACCTAGCTATACACATCTCCTTTTAGCTTTTTATTACCGTTTATCTCCCTATAAGCATGCCAAACATAGAAAGTTAATTATAATATGTATACAAGCGAATAGATATAGGTTGGTTCTCCCGAGCCTTATCGGCAAGGGTGCCAGTCCGCCCTAATGGCAACTTGGGGCATGACATACTACTTACACTTTCTAAACATATTGGTTCAAAAGAATGTAGATGTCTTTACAGAAACACATGTAAGAAAACTCTACCGACTCAAAAATTAGGATTGTTAAAGGCCTTTCTTACTCAGACTTTGCTGAATCCTATAACTACCCATACCTCATTGAAAAAGATTTGCATTGTCCTCAATGCAATAAAACAAACCAAAATATGGTATAGGGTCAAAAAGGAACATACTTGGGTGCCTAATTTATTATTGTAGCATAACCTAGGCAAAATGACTACTCTGACTACACCAAGTGCCCCAACTTCTATCTTTAGATCATTAAGTCCCTTAATAGACTGACGGATGTTGAAGACGACTTCTTCATCATTTAATCTAAACTTGAGTTAGCCTGATTTCCATGTCCACTAGTGCTCGTCCATTGCCTTAGAAGGATTTCCCAAGATGATTGAGACTTTGAAGTCGACCTCACAATCTAGAATCACAAAATCTACAGCGAATATGAACTTTTCCATTTTGATGAGAAAGTCATATAGTGTCCCCACAAGCTTCTTCACTATCTTGTCAGCCATCAACAACCCCACATGCTTATTTGGTGTAGGGCTCCCAAGCCTAATTTCTTGAGCACTGCAGGTGGCATTAAATTGATGTTAGCTCCAAAGTTGCATGATGCCTTTTTAAAGTTCGCATATCCGATGGTGCAAGGTATTGTGAATGCTCTTAGATCCTCTTTCTTCTGTTCTAAGGATGTTGTTCCAATAGCATTGCAATGTCGAAGCTCTTGCAAGAGCATTTGGCTCACCGTCCTTTTCTTTGTCACTGGTCCTTTATGAATTTGGCATACCCGACCATTTTCTCCAATGCCTCAATGAGGGCAATGTTGATAATTATCTGCTTCAACATGGAGATTAAGTGTTGAAACTTACCTTCTTCGTCCTTTTTTTTAATCCTTTGAGGGAAAGGAGGTAGGCCTAGGTATTGTTTCAATTTATATAGCATCACTACTTCATCGCTCATCTCATCCTTGGCTCTTTCACTCCTAGTCTCTACATCTTTTATCTTTATGATAGCTTTACAAACCTCATCATCATCTACCATTATCAATAGGTCGATGGTCTACTTCCCACCTTGTATCTTTATTTCCATGCACAACCCATCATTCTTCAGATTCTGCATAGTATTGCGTAGCAATGTACTTTTCTGATGCTAGTTTTTCCATATAGAAAATCTAACAAAATTGTTGCTTCAGCTGCTTGATAGCATAGAATGAAACTCAATTTTCTGATTAACGCTTGAGATGTTAGATTTCATCCCCTTCAAGGTCTCATTCTAGGTGTTAGCCTTCTTCGGCAATCTATCGAATATCTCCTTAATTCTTGAATACTAACCCATAATTATGATTTTGAGGTGGCACATAAGGACCATACTGATGTGCTGTCAAAATACAACATATTTGATGCCTAAATCAAGGAATTTTGTGAGTTCTTAATGTGCCTTTTATAATTTTTATGTGATTTTGTGTTGTTCTTGTAGAAAAGTTAGGTTGGCATGATTTTGGAGAAAAATTACAGATTTTGCTGAAGCTTAAGATTGCCCAAGCTATGAGTCATAGAGTGTGGTTGTACCAAGGAACAATGACAAAAAATTCAGAAATCTGCTAAATAGAGGTCACATCTACGAGGCTATCCAACGAGTGGTAAGTTTCACTAAGACTCATATAGGTGGACTTGTAGTAAGAATCAGAGAGCCAAAATGTTGGACCAAAAACTAAAGGCCTAGACTATAAGTGGAGCATATGAGGCCTTCCCTAAGATGCCAAGAACCTGATACAAGACCCCAACTATGACTCTTAGGTCACCCTACGAGTTGTACTTGTGAGACAAACTAGCTGTCAGCTGTCTTTTCTGTGTAATTTTTAGGGTTATTTTGTAAACACTATAAATAGTTTAAGTTAGCATTTTATTAAGGGATATTCGAAATAGAGAAGAAAATACAGTCATTGATTATTCTCTCAAGAAAACTCTTAGGTTTTTAACTTAGTTTATATTTTTTCTCTTGGAAACCCTATAGTGGGAATTGCAAAACTTGCTTTGAGCTTATTATCTATCTATCAAGCTTGTTTTTACAACTTGTAGTGTCTTCAAATCTTCATTGCTTTAGGTAAAACTCTCAATCATGTCATTTATTTGCATTTTTGTTTGTTTTGCCTTAGCCATGAGTAGCTAAGCACCCACAACTTGAGGTTGTAGGAACCATGGGTATTTTATGTGAGATAACCTAGGTTTAATTTTTTTTATTATTTTTTATGGGGAACAGACCTATGCCAAAGGATCCCCACCCCTTTGGACGGTCAGGGGTTGAGTTGCACAGCCCAAGCGTTATCATAGATAGCAAAAGCAAAAGAGAAAGATACAAGGAGGGGGACATAACGCCTAACCTCCATCCTAGTGGTGATACATAAAATACCCAACTTGCTAAAGTCGGCCAAATTGTCCCCATAACTAAAAAGATGCAAACTTAGAAAAATTAAACTTAGGGAGAGGACTCCTCTCATTACAATAACTCTAAGAAAGCATATAAATAAGGGAGACTCTCCCCTTACATAGTGAAAGGAAGAATCTACACTATATATATCTTAGAAAAAACTAAACCCAGACATAGCAAAAACCAAGAGACATCTTGATCAACATGCTAGTAAACTCAGAAACTATGGCGGTTCCTTTATCCTCTTTAACTTTCTTCTTCTAAAACTCATCATCCCTATTTTGTCAAGAAACTAGCAATCCTTAGCATCCTTAGGCAAATGTTGGACCTCAAAAATAACAAGAGGAGCATTATGAGAGTGACTAAACTTAGTCAAAACATCAGCAACATGATTTGCTTCCCTATATGTATATTTGTATTTGAAGTCCTGAATATGGGAGATGTAATTATGCATCCTGGACAGATCTTAAGTGATGTTCCATGGAGGTTGAGCTTGGTTTTTCACCTATTTAAAGAGTAATTCAGAATCCACCTCCAACACCACCTTATTTATACCCCATCTGGATGCACCAAGCAATCCCAAAAATAGCAGCCCCCATCTCAGCACGATTGTTGGATCCCAGACCCAATAGTTCACCCTTACTGTCTCTCATTATACCCCCACCTCCAATTGGGCATGGATTTTGCAAAGAACTCCTATCAGCATTCAATTTAAGCCACTGATCAGTAGGCTTAATCCACTACACAGAGGTGATTCTCACTTCATGTACACAACATTCAATCAGCAAAATGAGATCCTTCTAATTAGAAGTCCACTGAATGTATGAAAAAATAGAATTGAGAAGATGGTTCACTTCTTTGATCACCAGATGCTTGACTCTAGCTAAATTAGATTGCCTACCCCCATATTTACTTCCACACCTATTCTTCCATAAGTTCTAAAAAACAAATATAGGAACAACATGCAAAAGTGGCTTATGAGCAACATTTTTATGTTCAGTGCCCCACCATCTCATGATATTGTGATGTAAAGGAAGTCAAACAAATCAATACCACATGAATCAGCAAAAAGTTTTCAAACATTCACAGCAAAGTGCCCATTCACAAACACATGTTCTAAGGTATCCAAACTTAGACTGTAGCAGTAGTAACACGTATGAGGATCCATCAAAAGCAACTCAGCTTCTCACTGGTAGGCAGTTTCTTCCTTAAGGCCCTCCAATGCAGAAAAGAGCATTTGAATGGAATGTCCCTATGCCAAGTAAACTTGTTAAGGTTAGTATAAGCCCTGTTTTCTCTGATAATGTTCCATGTAGAAGAAGTGGTGAAATTTTCATCACTGTTAACTTCCAAATTGCCTGATTAGGGATGCCATGCTGCAAGTGGAGTTGAGTAGATAAAATATCAAGTACATGCTGAGAAGGGCCAGATTTGTGACAAGCTAAACATCCCATTCCCTATTGTGTGTAAATCTAGCCACAAAAGAATTGTTAAATCTATTGCTCACATTGCTGTAGTAAGTCAAAGGCCCTACCTCCAATCAGTCATCGCACCAGAAGGAGCAATTACCTGAATTAAGCTTCTAGTGGATGTTTGGTTCAATGTTGTGCTTGTTGTGTTTCATATGCTTCCACACAAGTGATTCCCCAATGTCCCATTTCTTGTTCACAGGGTTAGATCTTTGACAATAGTTATCTCTCAAAAAAGAACTCCACAAAGTATCTTTGGATCTAAAGATCCACCAGTGCTTGTATTGGAAGGATTTGCAAGCATCAGTAAGCATTCTCACCCCAATTCCTTCCTCTGCATAAGGAAAACTAAGGTTCTTCCATGAATACCAAATGATTTTTCTTTTTCTATCAAACCATTCTTAGAAAAAGTCAGCACACAAACCTTGTATTTCTTCATAGTAGTAGAGGGGGTTGAAACAGCTGACAACAAATGAATTGGTAAAGATTGCAACACATGTTTAATCAAGGTTGCTTTGCCACCAAAGCTCAGGATCCTTGACTGCCACCCTGATATTTCAGCACCACTTTTGAAACCATATCAGAGAAATATAGAACTCTCTGCCTTCCAATGAAAATGGGACAATGAGTAGATAGGTAAAAGGAGCTTGCTTCTGAACAAAACTAGTGACTCTTTTCCCCATCTCAGCAGTACTTCTGAATACACTATCTGGGATAATCAAAAAGCTTTTGCTTAAATTAACTTTCTAGCCTGACATCCCTTCATATGAAGATAAAGCATGCATGATCAGTTCAAGGGGTCTACTTCTCCTAGACGTGAATAAGATAATATCGTCAGTAAAACTTAAACGATTAATCTGTGGTCCTCTCTTTTCCATATAAAAGCCATGGGAATTGCTATTCTGATGAAGCTCATTAAGCAGTCTAGCAAGAACCTCAACTCTGATTATAAAGAGAGCAGGGGAAAAAGGATCACCTTGTTTTAAGCCTCTAGTAGATTGAAAGAATCCATGTCTAGACCCACTAATAATAATAGAATATCAATTATTTGACATAATCCTCCATACCATATCATTGAGCACCTCCCCAAATCCAATTCTCCTCATCACCAGACAAATATAAGACCAAGAAACCCTGTCATAGGCTTTTGCCATATCAAGCTTAATCACAACATTAATACCTATGACAGGTTTCTTAATATGATGAATAATTTTCTGAGTGAACATAATATTCTTTGAGGTGCTTGTTCCCTTTACAAAAACTTGATTGATTTAATGAGATCAGATTAGGTAAAATAGCAGCCAATCTAAGACAAAAAAATTTAGATATAACTTTATTCACAAAGTTATGTAAACTGATGGGCCTATATTTAGATAATTTGTTGGGATTGTTGATCTTAGGAAGCAAAATCAAGCATGCATGAGTAAAGTATATGGACAGAATTTGACCATAAAAGAAAGCTGGCACTGCAGCCAAAATTTCTAGTTTGATGATATTCTAGCAACTCTGGAAGAATCTTCCATTCAAGCCATCAAGTCCAGCTACAGAATGTGGACTTAAAGAGAAAACAACTTGCTTGACTTCTTTAGTATCAAGAATTCTTTACAAAACCTCATTCTGGTCATGTGTAACCATATCAAGAATACAGTTAAGCACTTGTTTATTGATAAACTTGTCTTCACTAGTAAAAATCTATTGGAAGTAACTACAAATAGCCTCAATAATAGCTTCATCCCCCTGCATCATTTTTAAAATTAATCTGATGAATGAAAAGTTTTTTCCTTCTTCCCCTTAGCAAAGCATGGAAGTACTTAGTATTAGCATCCCCTTCCTGAAACTAGTGTAACTAAGATTTTTGCTTGAGAACAGACTCCTCCCATTTTAAGTATATGATATACTCAACATTCAATCTGTGGATAGTAGTTTTATTCTCCTCATTATTGTTGTTGATCAACTCCTCCTCCGCAATTCTAATTTTTCTCCTCATAGTCCTTGACTTTAGTATATATTTCCCCAAAGTGACACCTTGACCATTTGCTAAGAGTATTAGATAATCTCTGAAGCTTTTGATGTCGAATCCACATAGCATTACCCTAACTAGTTTCTCCCAGCAACTTTGAACAATGTCTAAGAACTTGGGTTGGTCATCCCAACAATTTAAAAATCTAAAATACTTAACCATATTATCATCTCTAGTTGTCATCTCCATTAAAAGGAGACAATGATCTGAACCCACATAAGGAAGATGAGTGATAGTGGTGAGAGGCATAACTTCCAACCACTTATAATTAACCATAGCCATATCAAGTCTCTTCCGAATCCTAAATAAAGGACCTCTATTATTGCACCAAGTATATTTAGAACCAGCAAAAACCAAGTCTATATGTCCACAACCTTCAATAATACTTATAAACTCACTCCTCTTCATATTGTATGGAATGCCAACTTTTGTCTCACCTACAGTACACTAGGGAGTATCACTATAGATCATAGATAATTGCAGCAACATATCCCACAAAGGCCATCTAAGTTAATCTGTACACTTGACATAAACAAAGGTGGTGATGAATTTGTGAGGGAACTGAGCATGTTGGATTTCATAAGTGACTTTGTAGCACTTTGTTCATCATTTTCTAGCACTTTGTAGTTCATATTATTACACCAAAACACCCATATCTTCCTATTTGGATTACCCACAACCTGCTCCATTAATAACTGGTTTCTATAGCTTAATAAATGAGAATTATTGGAAAAAGGTTGCAGGATAACAATAATGGATAGGTGGTGAATGTTTTTTAGAGTTTGATTTCTTTCTAGGGCCCCCTAGGTATTAATACCCGTTGTATTCTAGATGATTGTATTAATTATTAGGATGACTTTCATATAAAGAGCCTAGTGTTAGGCCTGCCTGAAGTGACAAGTTGTTTAGTGATGGTTTTCTTGTTTTGTCCCCTGATCTAATGCATTCCTCTTGGTAATAAACCCCGTTCTTGAGCAACTTGCTGGATTTCTTCCTGCAAGTCAACATCATGGGAAAGGTTGAATGCCCTAATAAGGTGCTAACTCAATGCATCATCCTCATCTTCATTATTCAAAGCTAGGCTATCATTATCCACCTCATCCTCAAAATGAACAATATCATATTCATCCTTATCCTTCTTAGAACTACTAGGAAGAGCAGGATCAGTATAAGTGTACATATGTTGGCATCATCAGGTGGTTCTCCAGTAGGAGAGGTGTGAACACCATTGCATTGGGATCATCAACTAAAATGAATTTCTTAAAGACTTCAGGTTGCTGATTCTCCAAAGGATTGTCAACATTTACCTCAACATTCCCTGAATTCCTTTTTGCTGCCTGATTTTCTACAAACTTTTTCTTCATTGCCTCTGTTCATATCTTGCTAGGCTATTTTTTACTCTT
Organism: Solanum sejunctum; assembly: GCA_025642045.1. Taxonomy (NCBI): domain Eukaryota; kingdom Viridiplantae; phylum Streptophyta; class Magnoliopsida; order Solanales; family Solanaceae; genus Solanum; species Solanum sejunctum. The sequence continues at coordinate 39,437 of JAOTQJ010070633.1, read as the reverse complement.
AGCACTACTAGTACTACCAATAGTCCCCAACTCTCTGGCCATACTTCCTTTGTTTTGATTCTGTACAGAAGTGGATGTGTGATCAGATGTTGGACTTTCAGATCTGATTTGCTAGTTTCTCGTAGTGGTAGCAGGAGTATAAACTACTCAATTGAATATTGAATCATTCTGACCCCCACTAGGGTCCCCTTCCTGTAGTTTAGTAAGTTTCTCCTGCCTTTCCAACCTCTCTCCAATAACTTCATCTGTATAATCAACAATAATCACAAGGGAGGCTTGGGATGGGTTACAACATCTTAAATATTCTTGGGGGAAATAACAATTATAGGGGGTTGATCCTTATCACAAAGATCTGCATCCTTCACAGAGGATGTAAACTCAATACCCGGGCTTTTTTCGTGTTACTGCTGAGATGGTGGTGTTTCTCCATTATGTTGATTAACATTTCGAGTCAACTCTCTTTTTTGGATTTCTTCTTCTGCACTTGCCAGTGAACCTCCCTTGGAGCAGTTTTCCCTGTGTCCTTACTTTTGTCAGCTTGTTGAGTCTATTAGTGAATCCCTTGTTTTTGACCATTATTACTTTTTACTTCCTGATCCTTCCCAGACATAACATTATTTTCCTCTTCTTTTCTCCTTCTAGCATCCTCCTCCCTTTTTTGGATTATGTACTTAATAATAATATATTGTTGATGCCTACAATAAGAACAATACTTAGGAATATCTTCATATTGTATCAATTGCCACTTACCAACAGAAACGTCATCATCATCAAAACCCAACCACATATGTTGTGCTCTTTCGTTGGTGATGTCCATTTGCACTCTAACTTTGGCAACACTTTCCTTAGTCTTCTGTATGGATATAGAGTCCAAATATAAAGCCTTACCAACTGGGGTCAACAAAACAGATAGAACTTCCATGTAATAACAATGCCAAGGAAGTTCATGCAATGTCACCCAAACTGGTAAGATGGAGGTCTCTTCTTCAGGTTTGAAGGTGGGAGTCCAGAGTTGCGCCTCATCAATTGCCCTTCTTTATACATCTTTTGCTTGGTCCAAATACTAATATGGTTAGCCGCATTGTAAAGATCAATATAAATGTGTCTGAAATTAAAGTGTGCAATTTTCACTCCACCCACAAGTTAAGTCTGTGAGATAAAGCTTCTTTTGATGACTTCCATCCTTGGCATGGTGTTAGGGAATTTACCAATCAAAGTGAATTTACATCTATTAGCCAACATACGTATATATTCCTCCTTCTTACAAATAACAGCAGGATGACCTTGTTTGGTTGTTATCTTATGAGGAGAAATAGAGATATGCACTTCATTCCTAGCCTGATTCATCTTGAGCTTGGTTGCAAAGGATTGAATAATAGTAGGGGCCAGGTTTACTAGGCTACTGGTTAGCAACAGGGATCAAAGGATTGGTCATAACAAATTTATCTTTGCTCATTTTATCCATAGGAGGGTTATTCCTACTTTTATTGGGCTTCACAACATCAAAATTTGAAGAGATTTTCATTGGCATAGGATGATCAGGGCCTGTTTGTTATGAGTCTGTCTAGTTGCATTTCTCTTCATGTCATTATCATCACTAGGACTATGCCTCACATCACTAATAATTTTAGAAGCCTGAGTAATAGCTTTTGATGCAAGAAACTTACTAGAATTAGAAGAGTGACCTTTAGGATTCTTCAGGCCTACCATCTGATCATTCTTCACAATTTTTCAGATTCCTAATTCATAATTGCTTGCTGATGAACACTTCCCCCAACCATAGGGGAATTGACAACCATCTTGCTATGTAATTGCTGAGTATCCTTATCTTCCTTCAAGCCACGAACTGGATCCTCAGAATTAATAGCCTTAGGGAGGTGAACTCATCAGGATCAATCAATTAAACATGAGTTTGATCATCATTAATCTCATTTCTCACCTATAATTCCTTGCTTTGCTGATCAATTGTTGGATTTTGCCCAACTAAATATGACTGAGATGAATTCTGGGTCTACAAAACCCTAATTTTCAAATTCGAAGGAATTTGTTCATTAACTTTTGTGTATTTTGCTTCTGGGAGGTTCCCTATTTTCCTTGGTTCAAAACATATGCATCTTGACCTATGAATATCACCATAGATTCATTGCCGCCACCGAAAAAGCCCCCACCGTCAATTCCTCCGGTGGAATTGGCCCCAAATTGGCTGGTAGGAGCCTTATGACCAGGGGAGACTTTTTCCAAAGGTCTATTATCACAAAAATCCTTGGCTGTTGGATGAATATTCAGGCGCACTTCAGGTGACTCAGTCGCAAATCCCCCCAAAATTGCCTTGCTCGATTTGCTAATTTGCACGATGGATTGGTCTAAATTTCTCAAAAATGATGGATCAAGAGGTTGGGATTCATCTTCTTCTCCTGTAATTCTATGAATCTTCCCCAAATAGTAAGGGAAATAATTTCCTAAGCCTGTGACAGTTCTTTCTTTGAAACTACATCTGTGATCGCCTGACTGAAATAGAGATACTCAGAATTGTGGGCTTGATCTATGCGCGTGTCACTTTGAGGATGATGTGCCATGGACAAGAGACCCTGAAGCAATAGGTACAACTATCTGTTCCCCCGACCGGTGCCTCATGCACCATCATAGTGAAGCTAGCAATGTGGAGTCTCTAGAGAGCATTTTAGAGAGAGAAAGAGTAGAGAGAGAAAAAATGTTGAAAAATAAGCAAGCTATGTAGGTTTATTGCATTTATATGATTGGGGTTTTGCATGTATTATTCATTTTTCTTCATTATGATTGTTGTTTGGTGGTGGCTAACACAAAATCCTTCCTATAATCATGGTTCCGACCAAGGTAGTGAAGAATAGTAAAAGGAAAGTAGATGATAGAGTTTGATTAATTTGTTCTCATCTAATCAACTAAAACCTAACTAAGGGGAGGTTGACTGAGATAATAGGTAACAATTATTTGGCATGCCATGGTATCCAAGCAAGCAGCATTGTGAAATTCAACCTTCACAAGAGGGTTGGAAGAACCTAAGCTACTGTCCTGCATGCGAATCTCCAATTATAGGTATGTTACCTAGGTTAATCGAGTCAAAAAACCATGTGGAAAACAATTCCCAAGTTGTCCCTAAAGGTGATTATTTTTCCACATCATAGCATAGTGTTTATTTTGTTTTGTTCTTGAATCACAAAAACCCTCCCATTTAGAGATTTTAGTTAGTGATACTCGAAATGATTGATAGTCAATTCTTATAGTCAACCCTGTATTCCCTGTGGAATCAACCTTAACCTTCGGTTAGGTTAATTGTTGACAGCGACCACTTTTTTATTAGAGCGTGAACATCAACAGAAATTATGGCACCATTGTCGGGGAATACAACTAGGTTCTTGACTTGATTTCACTATTAGTTAGTTCTAGTATTGATTTCTAGAGTCTCGTGTATTTTACTTTTATTTTTGTTATTATTATTTGATCTTATTTGCAGGGTGTACTAGGTTGTATGCCCAATACAAGGAGCCAAGGCAATCCCTTAGCTCCAATCAATTTGGAGATTCATCGATTATTTGGAAGAATGGCTCAAGAGAATGAAGATGTTACAGTTAAGGAGGAGATATATGTGAATGATGATGATATGGGAAGAGAGGAGAATCCACCACCGAGGAATAATCGCCCATAACTTAGGGACTTCAATGAAAATGCTTTTGGACTGAACCAATATCGTTTGAACCCTATTACCAGGGATGTTACTAGTGCTAATAGTATTTCCTCTATTATTGGAAGACGCTAAGTTCTTAGTGTCAAGTGGATTACTTCAAATGCTCCAAAATTGTGGATTATTTAAAGAGCTACCATCAGAGGATCCCCACTGTCATCTCCAAAATGTGGTGTTTGTTTGCAAGAGTGTCATGGGGACACAAAATCTTTCTCTTTATGTCGTTGGTTTAAGAGTGTTTCCACTGTCATTGACTGGCAATGCAACTGTATGGTTTTCTGAGCTTCCTCCAAGTACTATAACAAGTTGGACAAAGCTTTGGAGAGTATTCCTTGAAAGATATTTCTCAAGATCGAAGAAGCTAAAGCTCAACGATCAAATAAACAACTTTGAGCAATTGTCGGGTGACTCTATTAGTACAACATGGGAGAGATTTACTAAATGTTTGAGGATGGTCCCCGATCATAAGATTATTGATGATGCCTTGGTTGAGATTTTCTATTAGGCACTTGATGAAAATGTCAAGCTTGCACCGACACAATCATAGGAGGCATGCTTCTTGACCAACCTTTTGCATGATAGCCGTAAAAGCAAGTGGTTAAAACCAATAGAGCATGGGGTCAATGAGAGCATGGTGCAATAAAGACTTTTTTTGCGGTCAACACCAACATTGAGCAAGCAAAGGTAAACGAAGAGATCATGGAGCAACTTGCTCAACTTAGCACAAGTACGGACTTGGTCTTGAAGGAAAACCAAGTAAGTGTCAAAGTGGTCACTCACCAACCTCATAAGGCTCCTATTTATGAAGATCCATTCTTCAATAAAGATGATCATTTTGTAAGTAATCAACTGGTGGATTTTCGGAACAAACTCAAAGGGTCTAATTCGGATTATTGGAGGCAAGGTTTCAGGAATCAAGGTCGAAACTTCAACTATGATGGGGCATATAGAGATAACAGGGGTGGATACTATGAAAGATAGAGAGTGCCAAATGCCAAAAGGGGAAGAAGAGATGGCTACAGGAATGGTCCTTATATGTCACCTTACAACCATGATGCCGGGTCAAGTACCTCTAGAATCATAGAGATGGTCGACAAGTTATAGAAGAAGTCCGACCACCAAGATGAGACTTCAAAGGGAATTAAAATGGATATTTTAAGCATTAACCAAAAAGGAGAGTCTCACTCAGTTGCGATTAAGCAACTAAAATAACAATTTGGGTAAGTTTCTTCATAATTGAACTAACACCAAAAAGGTACCTTACCAAGTAATACGGTTCAAAATCCTAAAAACAAATGACATTGTATGGATGTGATCACTCGGAGTGGCAAATGCACTATTAATCCCCCTATGCCGGTGATTGTGGATAAGATTGATGAGAAGGGTCTTGCTGGTGAAGTTATAGTTAAGAAAAAGGTCAGGAACTATTAGGATGCAACGAGAAGAGGTAAGGGAGCACAAAAAATTGAAGCCAATTCCAAAAGCTCCTCCTCCATTCCCTCAAAGCTTAAGAAAAAGGAAGAGGGGGGCAAGTTCAAACACTTCCTCTCTATATTAAAGCAACTATCCATCAAAATTCCCCTTCTAGAATCATTGGAGAATATGCCTGGATATAACAAGTATATAAAAGATTTGGTGACAAAGAAACACACTTTGAGTCAAGAGTTCATAGGAACTCCAACAATGTACTACAATCATGACCAAATGCCTCATTCAGAAACAAGAGGACCTCAGTGCATTCACCATCCCTTGCACTATTGGTGATGTTGAATTCGCAAGGATATTGTGTGACTTACAAGCAATCATCAACCTAATACCTCTTGCCATGTTCAATAAGCTTGGTCTTGGCACCCCTACCCCAAAAAGAATGCAGTTTTTTATGGTGAATTGAACCATTACAAAATTGGAGGGAATATTTCTTGATGTAGTTATTAAAGTTGAAAAATTCATCTTTCTCGTGAACTTTGTAATCCTTGACTGTGACGTTGATTTTTAGGTGCCCATCATTTTGGGAAGACCATTTCTAGTTACTGGGCGATCCCTAGTAGATATGGATCTGGGTCAACTTTGGTTCACGATAAATGATACAGAGGTCATGTTCGATATCTGCCAATCTATGAAACACCCAGACGAGTTCAAGAGTGAGCTGTGGACCCTTGATGATTATTGCTGAAGGATGATGACAAAGTCGAGCCAGAAATTAAACAAGGTGCTTCTTGGGAGGCAACCCAAGCATTTTTGATAATCATTAGTTTGTTTTAAGTGTTTTTAGTTGTTGAAATTCTTAGATATAGGAAACAGCCTCTCTACTTCTCTGAAGTAGCGGTAAGGTCTGCGTACAATCTCCCCTCCCCAGACCCCACTTGTGGGATATTACTGGGTATGTTGTTATTGTTGTTGTTGTTGAAATTCTTAGATAGAAGGTTTGTGTTTGTTTTAAGTTGAAAGACATTGATGCAGTTGTAATATTTTGAAGATTGTTATGTTTTTGAGACTTCGTTTATAGGTGGAAATTGAAGAATTGAAGATTAGATAAAATGGCACTTTGAGCAACCCCTACGAGCAGGCCTATGAGTCGTAGTCACTACTAAGACTACGACTCATAGTCATGCCTCATAGAGGGAAACAATGATTATCAGAAGTTGTCACACACAATATGAGCCAACCTTATGATTCTTAGGGTTCCTTATGAGTTGTAAATGGTAGCCAGGTATGATTCCTAAAATTTTTGCAAGTGTTAGGTCTGATACGAAACTAGGACTTATAAGTCGTAGGGTGCCCTATGACTCATGGTTGGGGTCTCATAGCCCCGACCTATAACATTTTTAAAGCTGACCTAGTTTCTTTTAAAAGGGGTCAAAATAAAATTTGACCCCTAACATTCATTTCCCCCAACCCTACAGAGCCATAAAATCCCAAATCCTTTTTACCCACTCACTTTTTTTATCAAAATCCTGGCTACCCACATCATTTTCTGACAAGAATTCTGATCAGGATGCTATTTCCTAGGGTTTTGGCATAGGTTTTGATTCTCTTTGCTTCGGTTAAATTCTTCTACCAATCAGTAAGCTTGGTGGTTAAATTTAACACTATATTGTGTTGAGCTTATTCTTTAGCTGATTGTATGCTTAGTTTAACCATGTATATTCACACCAATGTTATAATGTTTGAGCTAAGCACAAAACCTAGGGTTTGTATGCTATGAAGGAGTTAATTATGATTCAAACCTTGTTCAAAATCCTTGAGTGAGTGGTTGTGATTGTATAAATACTTGATCCCTTGAGTGTAGTGCTTATTTATTGCCTAAACATTAAGCAAATTATTTTTCAAAATGAGAATTTGGATATCATGGGTGTGTTTTATATTTCATAGATTGTTGAACTTGATTGAAATTGTCTGAATGGCACCTACATCTCAATGGCATGTTGATAAAAGCGCAAGTTTGGATATTAAAGTGCTCTTGGTTTTGCTTGATGTGATTTGGAATTACTTTCGATTCTAAGGGATAGTGATTGTTCTAACTATCTGTTTTCATTATGGGACCATTTATATGTCAAATCTATTATGTTGTTCTTATAATTGCCTACTCTTAATTTGTGTTTGTTTTGCTTGTGTTTGTTGTGGGAAAGTGATAGGCACTACTGGTGCCTTAGTTTTCAGCTACGAGGCACTCCTATGACTTGAGGGAGGTTCCCCTAGAAGTCATAGTGGTCCCTCGTAGAGAGCATCAGTCACCTATGGTTTCTTCATGTTTCTCATATGTGACCCATATACGGCTTATAATACCTATTATGACTTGTAGGGAGGGGCTCATAATCCTAACTAAGTGCTTAAAAATATTTTTGGAAATAGGTATGAGGCTAGACTACAACTTGTAGGCTCTACTACGAGCCGTAACTGCCCCTTGTATCTGAGTTTAGATTTCATTCATAGAAGAAATTTTGTTACTACAAGACCAGTGTATGACTCGTAAGACATCCTACGAGTCGTAACTATACTCATATCTATAGAACTACAATTGCATCAGAGATTTTTTATCTTTTGTTTTGTTTTATTTCTATGTTTAAGTGATTGTATTTCTTGTTCTTTGCTTTGTGATCATTGATTGGTCAAACATCTTGAAGCTCAAATGTTGTTATTTGGTTGTTTTTGCAGATACAATGCCTCCAAAAGACAAATATGCAATGCAAACATTTCAATGGAGGTTGGTTGATGAATCTTCTGAGATGGAGAAATTTGAAGGGTCTCTAGAAATCCACAGGGTTAGAATAGACACCGAAGCTAATATACCTCAGATATGGTCATGTATAACGCAGACTCCCATGGAAGTTAATAGTTCCTCCGAGTCTGAAGAGGAGGAATAACAGGGTAATGGGGACGGGTCTAATATTAGTCTACCACAGATGATCCCCACACACTCATGGTCAAAGTTGGAGTCTGAGAGCACCTCTTAGACCTAGCAAGAAGAAGTCCAGTCATAACCCCTAGCCGATCGTAGATGGTGTGTCCTAGGGATGAAAAAGATATATGACCTAGGGTTACAGCCCAAGGGATATTGCAAACTAGTGCGACAATTTCATGAAGAGTTTAGACTGAATGACTCAAGGTTGGATAAGGTACCAAGATTGGATGAAGAGTTAGATAAACATGGGTTACAATAGACTATGCAGCAGCTGGGCAAGTATGCCCCTTACGTATTCCGTTAGTTTTATGTGGCATATCTTGCTACATCTGTCGGGGGTTATCGAAGAATAAGAAGTCGATAGAGCAGCCGAGGTTATGGGTTATGCCAGTTCATTGTAGTAGAGTTCCTATTTCATAGGAGACTATTCCACGAATCCAGTTTTGGCCCACTTACAGAGTGCCTCAGTCTATCGCGGAGTATGATGGACGCATTGATAAGATGTGAAGAGCAGTGACTTGAAAGGTATTGGGGCCAGGGAAGAGCTTCTACGGTGGATTGCCAGCCTGATTTGTGAGGAAGGTTTTGAGCCAACGTGGGTTACAAACCACACAGATCTTATAGTGAAAGCTCACCTCTCTTTCTGCCAAGTTTTAGTGGTCCATTACCTATTAGCATATTTGGCCCACTTTCATAGATAATGTGATCACCTTGGCGCTGGGTGCATTATTAGCCAGCATCCTAGCTAGTTATGAGATAGACTGGGCTCGAATCATATTAAAACAAATCCACGAGTCAACCATTTGGACGAACACCTCACTGCTATTTCCTATTTTGATTTATCATGAGTGCAGCATAGCAGGTGTTCCTATCGACCCCACGAGACCAGAATATATAGGCCATAATCACCATGGATCCTAGCCTGATTAAGGCTAATGAGAACCCTGTTGCATTACCATATGCATCTCCTCCAGTCATTCCACAGCCATTTCCAATAGAGCCTCCGAATCAAAGTGCACCTGCAACTGCTACCGATACTACTTCAGCTACTACAGAGCCCTTGTCAGCTGTTGAGATTGAGTCCACAACATCCTCCAGTATGCTAGCACTAGAAATATCTATATTACAGGTTGATTCGATTATTTCTACTATTGCTTTTAAGGCACTATTAAAGGGTAGCTATGATGGAGTCCAAGCTACAGGCTTTAGCGGCACAGGTCAGATCTTAGGTCAGCCAGACCATAAAGGACTCAAAGAAGAGGATGAAGGTATTGACCAGTGCATTGGTATATGAGAGTCAGAAAGATGGATGCTCTAATTGATGTATTTGAGACGAGAGTCCATTAGAGACTAGAGGGTGATCGGGCTGCTAACACAAACGTAGTGACACAAAAGATGGCCAAGTTTAAGCCCAACTTATTACAGATGTTAGTAGCCCCAATTAAAGTTCCAGAGGTAGCACTGCGGGTAACAAGATGTTTGACTAGCTAGATGACAGCCCATATGCTCATGGGAAGAGGACCCTCGAGACAGATGATCCAAAGATGAGCTAGAAGAATCCTCGACCTAATGACCCAACTGCCCCGGTGCAGGAGCCGCTACTAGAAGAGGTGGTCTAGGAGTTAATCCTGTTGGAGGCTATATAGAGAGATAATGAGCAATAGCATTCACATGGAGAGGGTAGTTCACGTACAGATGCGACCCAAATTATTGAGGAGGAGACGATAACCCAGGACCTTACTAACCAGCCAGAGACTGGTGCTTAATACTCCATGATGTTTGACTTCTTTTGACCCAATTCTTATTTTGTCGTTATGGATACTTTGTTCTGTTGTTAGAAAATCTTTTGATTATGTTGGTTTTTGGATTTGTTTAAGTATTTTTTAATGTTGGATGTTGTTTTTACTTATATTGTGGATGTTAGTTTTTGTTTCTAATGTGTGCATATATAGCTTCCTATGCTATTGTATTTGGTTTTATTTCTTATTTTTACTTTGAGGACAAAGTTTTCTATTTTGGTGGGGTGTGGGATATTATGGATTAAGGTGAAGCCTGAGTAACCTCGAGTCCATAACTTCCCTTATTTTTGATCCCAAGGTTTTCTTGCCGTGATTCTTTTTCTTTGTAGATGTTTAGTTTTCTGTTGAACCATCATGTTTAGGTAGTGCAAATAATGTGTAAATCCATATTAGTGTTATTTGTTAGCATATACAAAGTCTTTAAATGCTTTTAAATGATTTGAAAAATTAGGGAACCCTCAAAATATTTGATGATTGAGATTATTAATGCACTCATGCATTTTGATGATTTGGTGATGTTTGTTCTAATAACTTAAAGGTAATTTGAGGCTTGAAGCATGACCTATGAGTCTATACTTGATTGTGGGTGCAATGCCATATGTGTTGTGAGCTTATTTTGCTGCATTTAGGCATCTTATATGGACTCAGAACTTGTCTTGTTACTCTAAAAATTAGTTTGATGATATGGTTGATTTGGAAAGTATCCTAGGCCTTTGTTCTTTTAGTGAACCCACTTTTAGCCAAAATGACCTACCAAATGAGTAAGTGAATCTTGTTCCAAATTTTTGAGCTCTCATTTACTCATTCTTTCTTGACACCTTGCTAGCTTAACCTTGTTGGATGAAATGCCTTGATATTTGGCCTTGGTCTATCCTTGAACATGTGAAGCTTAATTGAGGCTAAAAGCCTAAGTTAAGGGTAGCTACAAAATATGGCCCTGGTTTGGGGAATGGATATTGTGTACTTCACCTCAGGCTAAAATCCTAAGTTGAGGTGGTTCTTATTATGGTAAAGTAATAACAATGATTTCATTGGGAAATAAATAAAAAATTGAAAAATCATGAGTTGAGTGAAGAAAAAGAAAAGAAAAGTGCCTTGAGTTGAGAAAAAATAGTAAGAAATGAGTTTAAAAATAAGGCACAGTTGAAAATAGAAAGAAAGAACTCGAGAAAAGTTTGAAACATGAGAATAAGGGTGGATTTAATGAAAAGGGTTGGATTGTGAAAGCATAAAGTCTTGGTAAACATGGTTCAAGGATAGCTTTTAGTCATTATTTCCCCAAAGTGTCATATCAAAGCCCCCTGAACCTATGTTACAAGCCCATAAGTCCTAAAGGGATCCAGATCCACTCTGTCATCAGGCCAGAAGATGAGTATAGAGGCATGCCTATGGTGTTAGTCATTTTGCATGAATTTTTTTGTGAGAGTGAGCATTTATCCTCAATCCCTGAATTCTAAATTCTTATTTTGTGAGTAAGATGGACTTCTTTTCTATGAGGGCATTTGCACTCCTTGATTAGCATATGGCTATACCAGTGGTTGTGGATGGTTAATGCTCCTTAGCTTATCATTGTTGAGTTGCCAACTTCATCATCATGTCTTTTATTGTGCTTGGTAGGTTTACAATATAATTTAGAAAATGATAGGTCCTTGGATTAAAGTGAATGATGTATATGCCATTGGCATAGCTGCTATGTATTTCTTATTGTCTGTGTAGATTGAATTGTCGCTTAAGGACAAGCAACGATTCTAAGTTGAGGGTGTTGATGTACTGTCAAAATATAACACATTTGAGTCCTAAAACAAGAGATTTTGTGAGTTCTTAATGCGACCTTTTATAGCTTTTACTTGTTTTTTTATTATTCATGCAAAAAAGTTGGGTTGGCATGATTTTGGAGAAAAATAGCAGATTTTGTTGATCCTGTCTACGAGCCATAACTTTATCCATGGTTTACCCCACACTTGGAAATGCTTTACATTCCTAAAGTTCTATGTTTAAAGACCATCCCTATGGGCCATAGAATAACTAATGAGTTGTAAGTGGTCTCCTAAACCAGGTTCTCAATTATTTTTTAGGCCAATTTTTCTGTGCTCAAGGCTCCTAAACTAAGGGTGATTACATAATCACTCAAGACATGCCTGGCTTGAGCAACTTATGAGCAGAACTCTTAAAACCTTAGTTATTGAGTATGTTTAAGGCACTCAACACGTAAACCCATGACCATTATAGAAACCCTCCACTTAGATTGCAAATTATCACGCAATAATTGAATATCTATGCTAGATTCAAGTTTGCAAACACAAATCATAAGTTAAACATGAAGTTAAGCATGAACCTATAAATCAATTGAATCAAATAAAAGCAATATAGGGAGAAATCCACTGATTTTCAAATAAATAATCAACCAAGCACGAAAGCAAGAGAATAAATACATACCCATAAACAAATAACATCCAATACTTATTAAATCTATAATTATGAATTCACTAACAAGGAAAGAAAGAGCAAGTGAAAGGTAAATGCAAATAAAGCTCACACTCTTCAATCCACTCAAAATATTATAGGGAACTTGCTCGAAATCTTTACCCAAAACTCTATATCTACAAGAAGGTGTATTTTTCCTCTAAAAATCATATGAAAAGTGATAAAGGAATCAAATTCTTTTACAAATAAGGTTGGGGGTATGTCTATAGACTTTTTGGGGATTGAATTGGTGAAATTTCGTTACTGCCTAGACGTTGTCACATTAGGACTCCATGTATATGGATCTTTTACTAGGTTTGTAGAGGTCAATTGAAGTTAACACTCTGCATTCGTGCCTAAGTAGTCCATGATTGTGAATAATAATCTTCTTTATGCTCTGCCTAGACGTGTGGCCCTAGAACATTTACGCTTCACTACATGCTACTACTCCACCTTCATGGGCATAAAGGTTGTGTTCGTAGAGTATAGAGTGATGCCAGGTATACTTTTCCTCCAATTCATCTCCTTTTTGCTCCTATTAAGCTCCAATCTTCATTCTCCCCGGCAAATATCTATTTACAACATATGTACTTGAAATATACACCATTCAAAATATAATTAGCCTCTATTTATGAAATTAACAACACAAAATTATGAGAAAAGTGTCAGAAATAAGTGTAAACTATACACTCATCAACTATAAGAGTTCTTAGAGATTTCATGGACGTGTTCTTGATTGATTTTCCTAGTGTCAGTCTGTATCGTGATATTGACTTCGTTATTGATACGGATATGGGCACTAAGCCTATTTCTATTGCCCCTTATTAGATGGCTCTAGTTGAGTTGAAGGAGTTGAAGGAGCGATTGGAAGACTTATTGAAGAAAGTATTCATTCATCTGAGTATCTAGGGTTCTCCTATATTATTAGTAAAGAAAAAGGATGGCACTATTCATATGTATATCAACTATTGCCAGTTGAACAAAGTGCCTATCAAGAAAAAGTATCCTTTGCATCTCATTGATAATCTATTTGATCAGTTGCAGGGTGTCTCAGTATTCTCTAAGATTGATTTGAGGTCTAAGCTATCATCAGTTAAGAGTTTAAGAGCCTGATATCCTAAAGACAACTTTTAAGATGCATTATGGTCACTATAAATTTGTGGTTATGTCTTTTGGGCTAACAAATGTCTCAATTGCTTTTATTGAGTTGATGAACCGAGTATTCAAACCCTGCCTAGATGTATTTATGATTGCATTTATGTATAATATCTTGGTTTATTCCAAGAATGAGTTTGACCATGCTCAGCACTAGAGGATTGTACTTCAGAGATAGAGGAAAAGAAGTTGCATGCAAAGTTCTCAAAGTGTCACTTTTGGCTCAAGTCTGTGGCTTTTCTTGGGAATATAATGACAAAGGATGTTATTATGGTGGATCTGACCACAGTAGTAGTTGTTCGTAAGTGGACCATGCCTACTTCTATGACTGAGATTCAGAGTTTTATTATTTTGGGAAGGTATTATCGATGTTTTATTTAGGGATTCTCTTCTATAGCAGACCCATTAATCAGGCTTACTCAAAAGGGTCTGATGTTTTCAATGGTCAGAGGAATGTGAGGTGAACTTTCAAAAGCTCAAGGATTTATTGACTTCAGCATCTATTCTTTCTTTGCCCGCGGAGGGAGTGCCATTTGTCATGTACTATGATGCTTCTACAATGGTTTTGGCTGGTGTGTTGATGAAAAGAGGGGAGGTTATAGTATATGACTCTAGACAGTTAAAGATGCATGAGAGAAACTACCATACCCATGATTTGGAGTTAGTTGTGGTTATATTTGTGTTGAAGTTATGGTGACAATATCTTTATGGGGTACATTGTCAGATCTTTACTAATCATTGGGTCTTAAATACAACTTTTCTCAACCTAACCTGATCATGAGATAGCGTAGGTGGTTGGAGTTACTAAAAGACTATGTCAACGCTTTTTCTATATCACCCCAGTAAGGCAAATGTAGTGATAGATGCTTTATGCTGAAAGGCTACTAGTATAGGGAGTTATGCATTCTTGAGGGATGAGTAGAGGTCCTAAGCCTTAGATGTCCAGTGCTTGCTAGATAAATGGTTTGGTTGGATATTTTCCCTCGTTAGAGTATTTTCGTTGTTGTTGAGGCTAGATCTTAATTTCTTGATTAGATTTGTGCTCATCAGTTTGAGGATGCTAGATTATGCTTGATTCATGATAAAGAGTTAAGGGGTAAAGCCAAGATGGCTACTATTTATTTTAAGGGGTTTTGAGGTTAAATTGTAGAGTCTGTAAGCCTAAGATAGGGAATCGGACGAGATTGCTATTAGAGAAGGCCCATTGTGCTAGATATTCTATCCATCCGGTGTGGAAAAGATGTACCATGATCTAAAATAGCATTATTGGTAGCTCGGGATAAGAAGAGACATAACTGAGTTTGTGGTAAAATGTTTGAATTGCAACAAGTCAAATATGAGCACCTGTCATGACCCAAGCCTAGGGCCTAGATGTGACACGACAAATGGGAACCCGAAGGGACCCCAAATAAGCCTCTTAGCATATCATAGACACATCCTTGGTTGTGGAAGCAAAAAAATAAACAACAACAAGAGATATAAGTAAGGTAAATGGGACTAAGGCAAGTCTTGATACTTATATAGCATGAAAGAGTCAAAGCTCAAAGCATAAGTACATCAATTGTTCCAACAACACCTCTAACCTAGATTGGAGTATGGGTCAAGATACTTTCTGGGCTCATCCTATATTATAAGATGTTCAACACAAAGAGATATCAAAAGTAAGAGTAGCATTTCTAGTTTCCCCGGACTTTAGGACTCACCAAAGCTTATCTTCCAAAATGCCAAAACTAGCCACGTGGAGGATGATCGAGAGGTGGTTCAGTTCCTACATGGTAACATCATGTAGGCATATAGTATGCGTTAGTACATTTGAATGTACTAAGTATATAGGATGCAATGACAAGACATAGGCAACATAGTCAAAATGTATAATCATAAGCAATGGATAAGTATAATATCAATATTGCAGGCATGATCAATGCTTGAGATAAAACATGATTGTAAATCATATAACTTGCAAATATAGATTACATGTGTAGGAGGAGAGCATAATTATAGACTAAGCAAGCTATTACTTTGATTCCAAGGCATGTTACCCGCATTGGAAAGTGATTGAGGTATCTACCCCTCAACATGGTAGTACAGGCATGTCACCCCCCTCCCCTCCGCAAAGGTGGTCAAGGCATCTACCCCTCAATATGGTAGTATGGACATGTCACCCCATGACAAGGTGGTTAAGGTACATACCCCTCAATAAGGTAGTATGGGCATGTCACCCCCTAACAAGGTGACTAAGATGTAATATGGGCATATCACCGCCCGACAAGGTGATTAAGGCATCTCACCCCCTCAATAAGGTGATTCGGCATGTCACCCCCAATCAAGGTGTGGCCAACTTGCAACACCATAGATACTTATCATGAGTTCAATACATATATACAATCCCTTAATCATCATAAAGTCCATTGATGCATAAACCATATAATAGATCACTAATAACTTAAGAATACTTATCAAGATATTTTATCAAATACTTGGCAGGTGTGTAATGCTAATTCAAAATCATGCAATTCAAGAGTGAACATGTATGAGAAAACTCACTGTAAATCAACCCAAAAACATATAGTATAACCCTCATGTAAGATACCTTGAAATCCATTATCAAGTCTCATAATAGATCATAGATACATAGCTCAAAACATGCATAAACAATCAACATTTTATGAAACCCCAAGATAGTTTATAATCAAATTCATAAAAGAGATACCCATAGATAATCCAACCTAAAAACATGAAATTTTCATAAAAAGAATGGTTGGGTATAATGGGTAGAAGGACCCAATGATTGAAACTTGCATACCTCAAACTTAGGTGTTCTTGATGTATTTTGAAGGAGACTTGAAGCTTGAATAGAGTTCTTGAGATCTGGAATTAAGCTTAGGACACTTGAATTTGGATAAAATATTTGGTTAAGTATTAGAGAGGGTTTTAAGAGACTCTTGAGTGATATAGAGTTGAAAATGGCTATGGATAGGTGTTTCTACGTATAAGTGGGCATGGGGCAAAGACCCCAGGCCCTTGGGCCGAAACAGAATTTCAGGGAAAAATTAACACTGATCCGTGCCCCTGGCAAGTTGCCGCTAGGGCACGGATCGACACTAGAAATCACATTTTTTGAAAATTATTTTTCAGTACAATACCTCTAAAATTAGGGTTATATCAATTTCTACCTCAATTGTTCCCCTTGATCATGAAAATAAAGTTAGATTATCGATATCACACACGGATTTTGAGATATATAGAAATTATGATTATGGGCATTTCTGAGGCACATTTTTGGGCATTTTTTGGGCGTTTCAATATCTCCCTCTCGGGAACATTCATCCCCAATGTCAAAGAAATGTACAAAAGAAAATTAATCATGAAGATTTCAGTCCAACATGAATACAACATATGCATTTAAACATCATTTTAAAAATCTCAACATGAATGTAAAAATCACCTTAAACTTGTCAACATAAACATGACTGCATGCAGAATCACATAAGGACTAAAACTTAAGACTTGAAATTATGTAGGGGACTTAAATTAGTACCTTAGGCTTGAATAGAGGAGAAGAGATATGGATATCATTTTCACATATCCGCCTCGCTTCCCATGTGGCACTTTCAACTTGTTGGTTTCTCCAAAGAACCTTGATGGAAGCTACATCCTTGTTTCTCAACCTCTTCATTGTCTATCCAAAATGTTTACTGAAACCTCCTCATAAGTCAAATTATCTTCTAGCATACTCACAACATCCAAAGGTACAATAGCACTTGGGTCACCCATACACTTTCTCAACATAGATACATGGAAGACTGGATGAATCATATTCATATCAATGAGCAACTCTAATGTATAGGCCATCTTATCAATCTTCTTTAACACTCTATAAGGACCCACAAACCTTGGGCTCAATTTACCCTTCTTGCCAAATTGGACGACACCCTTCATAGGTGAGACTTTCAAGTAAACTCAATCATCCTCCTTAAACTCAAGATCTCTTCTCCTCACATTGGAATAAGCTTTTGTCTACTTTGGGCTATTTTCAGTCTCTCCCTAATCAACCATACCTTCTCCGACGATTCCATGACCAAATTCAGACCTAGCAAAGCCATCTCCCCCACCTCAAAACGTCCAATCGAAGACCTACAATGCCTACCAAAAAGTGTTTCAAAAGGAGCCATAACAATGCTTGAGTGATAGCTAT
Organism: Solanum sejunctum; assembly: GCA_025642045.1. Classification (NCBI taxonomy): domain Eukaryota; kingdom Viridiplantae; phylum Streptophyta; class Magnoliopsida; order Solanales; family Solanaceae; genus Solanum; species Solanum sejunctum. The sequence goes on along the minus strand of JAOTQJ010070633.1, from coordinate 21,705 downwards.
TGAAAGCAAATTCAATGAGTAGAAGATGTTCGTCCCAACTACCCTTAAACTCCAAAACACAAGCTCTAAGTATATCCTTAAGGGTTTGAATAGCCCTCTCGGCTTGACCATCCAGTTTGAGGGTGAAAGGCCGTGCTAAGCTTAAAACTGATACCAAGACCTCTGAAAGTGAGAAGTGAATTGAGCACCATGATCCGACATGATAGACAAAGGCACCCCATGCAATATAACCAACTCATGAATATACAATTTGTCATAATCTTCGGCGTCATAAGTAGTTTTGACCTATAGGAAGTGAGCCGACATTGTCATTCTATCCACAATAATCCAAATAGAATCAAAATGGTTTCTAGTCTTAGTCAACCCAACAATAAAATCCATGTTTATTTCCTCCCACTTCTAAGTAGGAATCTCTATATCTTTGGCTACGCCACTCGGCCTTTGATGTTCGGCCTTCACTTGTTGGCAATTATGACATCCGGTTATGAACTTAGCAATATGTCTCCTCATACCATCCCACCAAATACACTTCCCTCAAATCTCTATACATCATTGCAAAACTGGGGTGAATAGAATAGGATGAATTATGGGCCTTCTTCAAGATTAATTCTCTCAAATCACCCATATTTTGCACACACATCTACCTTGGTACCTAGGGGCACCATTGTCATGATCGAAGCCTAGGGCCTAGACGTGATCGACTAATAGGGAACCTAAAGGAATCCCAAACAAGCCTCATAGCATATCATTACATATCCTGGGTCACTAAAGCAATGTAAAATAGTATAAGAAACATAAACAAGTGAAACTGAGACTTAGGGAGAGAGATTAATACTTAAGCAATATGTAAAAGTTTAGAAAAACAAGGGCAAGTGACTAAGGAAAAAATCTTGCATAACATCATAATCAAGAGACAAAAGAGTCAAGGCTCATATAATATATACTTAGCATGTCTAACAACACCTTTACTACATAGATAGGAGCGGGGGCCAAGACAAGCAACCGGGCTCACCCTCGTAGTCAGAACAGGATGTAAAAAAGGAGTTTCTCAATACATAATAAGAGATACATAGACTAGGGTCCCCGAATGAACTCACCAACTAGCTTGAGTAGCACCGATCTGGCCACATGGAGGAGGAGGAGGATCAACTTGGGCACCGGTACCTACATGGTGATATCATGTAGGCAAAAGTATGAGTTAGTACATTTGAATGTACTGAGTATGTAGGATGCAATGCAATAAGATATAGGTATCATAATCAATGAAATGCATAAAATTAGGTAATAGGCATAATATAACAATATGGCATGTATGATCAATGCATAAGTAAAATATGCTTAATTAACTAATGCTCATATAGGATATCATATGTGTAGAAGAGACCAAGGTAGGTTTTTAATGTACCAATTGGTTGGTAGGTTAGTGATTATTTTACCCATCACCCTAGTATGTGAGGTACAAACCCCTCATCAAAGTTAGTGATGATAGCACCCATAACCCTAGTGATTAAGGTACAAACCCCTCATCAAGGTTAGTGATAATAGCACCCATCACCCTAGTGTGCGAGGTACAAACTCCTCATTAAGGTTAGTAATGATAGCACCCATCACCCTAATAGTTGAGACATTAACCCCTCAACTAGGTTATCCTAATCCGGCATGGTCTAATGCAATACATTATATAGAATATATCATATACATAAGCTCATTTCATCATCATATAGTCAATTATATCATATATCATGCTTTGGACCTTCAATTCTTCAAGAAACCCCATCTGGACATTTTATCAAACACTTGGCAGGTGTGTAATAGGGGTATAAGACCATCCAATTTAGAGATGAAATCATGCAAGAAAATCCATTGTAAAACCACCAATAAACACCTTGCAACACCCTCAAGCGATATACATCGAAACCTCTCATCCAACCTTGCAATAGATCCAAGATTTAGCAAAGTTCATAGACATGTACATTCTAGTAAACCCATTTGTAAAATCAACTTTAAATCATGCAAATTATGTAAAAAGGGGATTAAGGCACCATGGGTGGAAGAACCCAATGGCTAAAACCCATATACCTTGACTTTGGAGAGTTTCTTGATGAAGATTAGAAATAGAGGCTTGAAGCTTGAATGAAATCCTTAGGTCCAGATGAGTTTTGGGACTCTTGAATCTTGAGAAGTACTTGGGGCTTGACTTGGTTTCCTTTAATTCCAACAAGACTTCTTGAAAACCTTGAGAATGGATGGAGAATTTGATGAAGATTAGTGAGAAATTAAGAGATTTTTGGTTGGTTTTTAGGGCTCAAAATGGCTTGACAATGAGGTTTTTTCATGTACATAGGTATAGGGTTATTACCCAATTGCCCTGGAGTAAAAGGAACAATTTTCAAAATTTTTTGAACTAGTCTGATTCAGGTCCGCTATGCAGACCTGTAACGAAAAGCTACTATTTTTGCGAAGTTTCACCAAAAATTATTTTTCTTGGTATGGACAAAGTATACCTTGTAGGTACTCACTTTCCCACCCAATTTTGCTCTTTGCACAAGAATATAAACTCGGATTTGAGAAATTCTACATGAATTTTGAGATATTAAAAAAAATGCATCATAGCGTCTTTCCAAGCTATGTGGAAGGTTGTTTAAATATCCGATTTGAGATATAAAGGTATTATGATTATGGAGGCATTCCAAAGCAAGTGTGGGGCATTTCAATATCTCCCCCTTGGGAATATTCATCCCTGAATGTCAAAGAAATGTACATAAGAAGAATAATCAGGAACAAATCAGCCCCAACAAGAATGCAAGAACACACTTAAACACCATTTTTGAAATCACAAGTGTTAAAATCATCATAAACTTGCATGTAATGACATATGATCTAAAACATAAGACTTGGAATCATAAAAGAACTTGACATGTTATCATATCCTTAAATAGAATGAAAGAGATACGGATATTGCTCCTTCATGCCCGCTCTGGCTCCCTAAGATACACCTTCAACTTGACTATTCTTCCAAATGGCCTTGACGAACACTACACCCTTATCAATCAACTTCTTCAACCCTTCCATCCAATACCTCCACCGGGACCTCTTCCTAAGTCAGCTTATCCTCAACCTCAAAGAGTTCCATATTACTAGAGTCACCAACACATCCCCTCAACCTAGAAGCATGAAGAACCAGACAAACTATCACCATATCCATAGGTAATTCCTATTTGTATACAACCTTACTAATCTTCTTCTACACTCTATAAGGACTCATGACCAAAACTCATTTGTCAACCTTAACCACACCTAGTCCACTTAGTACTATGAACCACCATTTCCCCCTTGGGAGACAACTTCCACTCTATTATCTTTCTCCTAAAACTTTCCAAGGCATTGCTTAACTAGACCACTCCAACCAAAGGAATTTGGAACCATCAAAAACATTATACTACCATTCTCAACTTTCTTTAACTTAAATCCCAATCTAGCCAATTGATGGATCCCACTAGTCACCATTTTACCACCATTATCCACAATGCTAGGCTATCCATAAACACCCTACTTAGAGCATCAACTACAACATTAGCCTCAATGGGGAAATAATGCGCACTCATATCACAATCTTTAAGGAGTTCTAAGCACCTTCTCATGATCCTCAACTCACACCTATCATATTTAGCAAATAACCTCTCATCCCCCAAGACTTGCAACACTACCCCAAATGATTCACAAGCTCTAAATAAATCAATACACCCTCGCTAGAGGCCACCAAAACATGCCAATGTAGGGTTTTAACACCCTATTCATAAAACCCATAAACATAACCAATGCATAAGCCAAACAAACAACCCCACTAATATTCAAAATGCTCACTCCTAGTTCGAAAATATACTTAAGGATATCACCTACCCTCATCCTTATTTGGGGAAAAAACTTGAACCAAAAATCAATCTTAGAGAAGTGACTAACCCGTCGTAGTTGACCAAATAGATCATCTATCCCTAACTATCATATTACAACCTTACAGATCCTACACTCATTGGAAGCATGCTATGCAAGTAGCCAAACCACCTCAGGACCTCCAACGTATCAAGCTAGGGTCAACCAAGATCACAAGAGAAGACTCTATGTAACAAGAACATGGGACAACCCTTATAGACCCTTACTAGCCACCATAGACTAATGCAACCTTTGGGACACACATATGAATCCTACTAGGACAAAGGAATAATACAAAAGATAGCAACTCCTGGACCTATCAACTTACCTTACCAAAAATGTCGGTCATAATATTGACCTTACATAGGGTCAAGTAAGTCATAGGAGGAGCAATAGAAGAGAACCTACTCACAAGCTCTGATAATAGCCCGCTAAACCCAAGAAGCACCTAATACCCAAGGAAGTCAAGGTCTAGGCTAATCCCCAATCACCTTCGTCTTACTATGGTCCACCTTACTACTATTACTCGGCATCATACAACCTAGGAAAGCAACCTCGTACAACCAAAATCCCCATTTCTCCTATTTAGCATCCAACCTTCTTCCTTAAACTTTGTAGTACTATCCTCAAAAGACTCACATGAACTACCTTATTAGGGAACACAAACCACCATAAGCCTATTAGAGTAGGGACTAAAGATCTTAATCATGAGACCTAAAGGCATAACTAGTGTACTAGTCAAACCAAAAGACACTACCCCAATTTCAAAATACAGGAAAGGGATATTCAAGGCCTTATCTACCACCACCACCAGTTCTATAAACAAAAAAACTTAGGTTCAACACTTCCAATTCTCACAAGATAATAAATGCAACCCCTTTAGAGATCAGTTGTATCCTAAAACATGAAATGGACCTAACCCCCCCCCCCCCCGCTATCACTTGACCACCACATCATGACTCTTCTACTCAAGAATGGGTTCATTAGGGAATCAAGATCTAATCCTATGGGTCCTATCATCCACGAAGACGCAACATGCAAGCATCCATTCCAGCCCTCGTATGACATCAAAATCTACCCTGCCAACTCCAACAAGACACAAAGTAAGACCTATTGCAATATAAACCTAGATCAACACCTATGCACCTTCTAGCAATGATATACTCCACGAAATGATAGAAACCAAAGGTCCATACAATAACTTGGGCACACAGGAAGCCTCACTTGCAACAAAAAATGAATAAAGAAGAAATAGTGGCACTTTGGGCCATCATTACAAACAAATCAAAGCCAAAGGAAAATTTCAACGTACCAGTAGAAACATAGGGTGCCTCATCCCCTCCTTAAGCCTCTTGATCAACATCACAACCCATACTCTTATATTGACCATATATGCAACCAAAAATTCTATGGCCTATCTCACCACACCCAAAGCATACACCTGTGTCCCTCCAATACGGGCCACCATGGTCCATCCTACATGTAGGGCACTTGGGATTAGCCATCCTCCCATCACCTTCTTTGCTCTTATTGCGTTTATGAGGACAATATTTTCTCTTATGCCCCTCTTAACCACAAAAGAGAAAAGAATTGTTGTCCTTCAAACATGGGCCTTTATGAATCTTACCACGTGTTAGATACATAATATCACCTCTATCTTTGGGACTTTGGAACTTACCTTCAAAATAGGCCTTCTTGACCTCACTACCTCCCCCTCACCATTAGAAGTCTCGAAAGCACTCACTTGTTAGTCGAGGTGAGTTGCCAATTTTGTCGCTGCTTTGGACGCTTTTCATAGAGCATTATAAATCTCTACATTCATCATAGCACTGTCCCAAGTAGCTTGAGACATATCCTAAAATATAACGGTTAGGGGTTAGCAATAAGCCATAGGAGATCTAACTCTATCGCACAACATAGATCATAAAGAAGTTAAATGTTTCCTAAAGTTCCTCATAGACTTCTATTCATAATTGTGGTGCACAACACAATCATGAATAAGACTCTAGTCAACATAATTTGTTGGACTCCGAGGATCTATCAACCTAGAGAGCTGATACCATCTTTGTCATGATCCAAACCTAGGGCCTAGACATGACCTGTGAATGGGGAACCCGAAGAAATCCGAAACAAGCCTCATAGCATATCATTACACATATTGGGTAGTGGAAGCAATGTAAAAAAACATAAAAAGCATAAACAAGGGGAATTGAACTAAGGGAGAGAGATTAATACTTAAGTAACATGTAAAAGTTTAGGAAAACAAGGGCAAGGGACTAAGGGAAAAAGCTTGGATAACATCATAATCAAGAGACAAAAGAGTCAAGGCTCATATCATAGATACATAGCATGTGCAACAACATCTCTACTACATAAATAAGACAAGCAACTGGGCTCACCCTCATAGTCAAAATAGGACATGAAAAAAGAAGTGTCTCAATACATAATAAGAGATACATAGACTAGGGTCCTTGAAGTGGAGGACTCACTAACTAGCTTGAGTATCACCAATCTAGCAATGTGGAGGAGGAGCATGATCAACTTGGGCACTGATCCCTATATGGTGATATCATGTAGGTAAGAGTATGTGTTACTATGTTTGAATGTACTAAGTATGCAGGATGTAATGCAACAAGGCATAGGTATTATAATCAAAATGCAAATCAATAGGCAATAGGCATAATATAACAATATGGCATGTATGATCAATGCAAAAGAAAATGATGCTTAAGTAACATCATGCTGATATAAGATATCATATATGTAGAGGAGACCAAGCTAGATTTCAAATGTACAAACCCCTTGGTAGGTTAGTGATGATTTTATCCACCATCCTAGTGTGTGAGGTACAAACCCCTCATCAAGGTTAATGATGATAGCACCCATCACCCTACTGTGTGAGGTACAAACCCTCATCAAGATTAGTGATGATACCGCCCATCACCCTAGTGTGTGAGATACAAACCCCTTATCAAGGTTAGTGATAATAGCACCCATCACCGTAGTGGTTGAGACATTAACGCCTCAACTAGGTTACCCGGATCGGGCATGGTCTAATGCAATACTTTATATAGAATATATCATATACATAAGCTTACTTCATCATCATATAGTCAATCATATCATATCTCATGCTTTGGACCTTCAATTCATCAAGAAATCACATCCGGACATTTTATCAAACAATTGGTAGGTGTGTAATGGGGGTACAATACCATGCAATTTAGAGATAAAATCATGCAATAAAATACATTGTAAAACCACAAATCAACACCTTGCAACACCCTCAGGCAATATACATCAAAACCCCTCACCCAACCTTACCATAGATCCAAGACTTATAGATCAAGACATAGCAAAACAGTCATAGCTTTACATAGTTTTAACATAGTTCATAGACATGTACATACTAGTAAACCCATTTGTAAAATCAACTTTAAATCATGCAAATTGAGTAAAACAGAGATTAAGTCACCATGCATGGAAGAATCCAATGGCTAAAACCCCATACCTTGACTTTTGAGAGTTTCTTGAAGAGGATTTGAAATGTAGGTTTGAAGCTTAAATGAAATCCTTAGGTACGGATGAGTTTTTGGACTCTTAAGTCTTGAGGAGGACTTAGGGTTGACTTAGTTTCCTTGAATTACAACAAGACTTCTTGGGAACATTGAGAATGGATGGAGAATTTGATGAAGATTAGAAAGGAATTGAGAGGTTGTTGGTTTGTTTTTGGGGCTCAAAACTGCTTGACAATGAAGGATTTTTATGTATATAGGTATAGGGTAATTACTCAATCGCCCTGGAGTAAAAAGAACAACTTTCAGAAATTTTGTGGACTTGACGCGAACAGTTACTGTTTTTGCAAAGTTTCACCAAAAATTAATTTTCTTGGCACAGACAAAGTATACCTTGTAGGTACTCATTTTCCCATATATCTTGCCCTTTGAACAAGAATATGAAGTCAGATTTCCAAAATTTTGCATGGATTTTGAGATATTGCAAATAATGGATCATAGGGTCTTTCCAAGCTATGTGGAGGGGTGTTTAAATATCCCCAATTTGAGATAAAAGGAAATTATGATTATGGTGACATTCCTAGGAAAGTGTGGGGTGTTTCAACCATCTCTATCGTGGGAGAAAACCTTCACATTACCATCTCTCACCAAGGCCTTCAACTCTAGCAAGGTGGGGTCAAGATCTAGTTTTGCCTTTACCGCCTAAATCAAGGAAGATTTAGAACTATCAACAACCACTACACCACCATTATCCACTTCATCTAACCTAACCCCCAATTTAGCCAACTGATGGACCTCTCTAGCTACCGCTTTGCCACTATCATCAACATGAGCTAGGCTACCTATAGACACCCTAGAGTATCAGCCACAATATTAGCTTTGCCGAGGTGATAATCCACACTCATATCATAATCTTTAAGAAGCTCTAACCACCTTCTTTGTCTCAACATATGATCTTTTAGGGGAACACATATTTGAGGATCTTATGATCGATAAACACATCAACATGAACCCCATACAAGTAGTGACACCAAATTTTCAAAGCAAATACCATGGCCACCAATTAAAGATCATGGGTAGGATAATTCTTCTCATGCACCTTAAGTTGTTTGGAGGCATATGCTATCACCTTACCATTTTGCCTCAAAACACATCCTAAACCAATTCTTGAGGCATCACAATATAAGACAAAACCATCCAGCCTTTCTGGTAGAGACAAGATAGAAGTGGAGACAAGCTTATCTTTCAAAGTTTGGAAACTCTTTTCACACTCATCGGTCCAAACAAATTTTACCTTCTTTTGTGTCAATCTGGTCATAGGAGAAGCAATAAACAGAAGCAATACACAAACCTTCGGTAATAACCCACTAAAGCTAAGAAAATTCTAATGTCCAATGTAGTCAAAGGTCTAGGCTAATTTCTATTCACCTCCGTATTCTTAGGATCCACCTTAATTCCATCACCCGACACCACATGCCCTAGAAAAGCAACCTCTTTCAACCAAAACTCAAATTTCTCATATTTTGCATACAACCTCTCCTCCCTCTAGATTTGCAAAGCCACCCTCAACTGATCCACATGCTCCTACTCACTATGGGAATAGATCAAGATATCATCAATAAAAAACACCACAAAAATGTCAAGGTAGGGTTTAAAGACCTTATTCATAAGATCCATAAATATAGCTGGTGTATTAGTTAACCAAAAGGAAATAACCACAAACTCAAAGTGTTCATACCTAGACTAGAAAGCCAACTATCAAACTCCCTCACTTTCACTTGGTGATACCCAGACCGAAGATCAATCTTAGTGAAGGTCCCTTGAAGTTAATCAAAAAGGTCATCAATCCTTGGTAGAGGGTAATGTTCTTTATGGTGACTCAATTAAATTGCTAGTAATCAATGCACATTCTAAGAGAAACATCCTTTTTCTTCACAAACAACACTCGTGCACCACAAGGTGACTTATTAGGCCTTATAAAACCCTTCTCCAACAATCCCTCAATTGCTCCTTCAACTCTTTCAACTCCGTCGGGGCCATATGGTAAGGGAGAATAGAAATGGTTTGAGTGTTGGGAAAAAGGTCTATACTAAAGTCTATTTCCCTTTCGAGAGTACCACCAAGAATCTCATTAGGAAAGACATCAAGAAACTCATTAATCACCAGAACCGACTCTATAGGAAGGACTTTGGACTCAACATCCCAAACCCTAAGAAGATGATAGACACAACGCTTAGAAATGAGCTTTTGGGCTTTAAGACAAGAAATGCATCTACCCTTGACCACCACATCACGACTTTCCCACTCAAGGACGGGCTCATTAGGGAATTGTAATTTAACTCTATGGGTTCTACAATCAATAGAAGCATAATATGCATGCAACCAATCCATCCAAAGAATGACATCAAAATCCACCATATTCTAATTGAACAAAATCACAAGACAAAATTTTATGCAAAATCAACATGGGAAAATTTCTATAGAGCCTTTAAGCAATAATGGACACACCAAGGGGGGAGACACTTTATAAGCCTCATATAACAATTTGGGACTAATATGAAGCTTTTTGGCAACAAAAGGAGTAATAAAAGAAAGAGTGGAACCAGGGTCTATCAAAGCATACACATTAAAATCAAAAACCTTTAACATACTAGAGACAATATCGGGAACCTCTTCTATCGCTTGTATCCTTTGAAGAGCATAGAATATATTTTACCTTGGAGCACCCCCTTGTTGGCCTCCTCTTCCCTTTAAACCCACATTTGCTCCTTTGAGTTATGGACGACCATATTTATCCTTATTTTGATTATGAGGACATTCAATCGCCATATGACCCACTTCACCACAACCATAGCAAGCATTAGTGTTCTTCAAACATGTGGCCACTATGGCTTCTACCATATTTTCGGCACATAGGGTTAGGCACCACACCACCACCTTGGACCTTTGGGTTGTCATTAGTAGACCTTCTATTAGGTGAATTGGAAGACCCTTGGCCTTGGAACTTGTGGTCTTGAGGAAACCGATTGCCCTTGGGATTTTGTAATCCACCTTCAAAACGAGCCCTCTTAGCCTCACTACTTCTTCTATTTCTAAGATTTTCCCCCACTAGGTGCTTGTCATATGTCATGAGGCGTGAAAAATCCATATCACCCACTAACATGGCGGTTCGGCACTCCATATTGACCAAGTCAGACACTCCCAACACAAAGTTGTTCTTCCTTGACCTTGGCTCAGCAACCAATTATGGGGATTACATGGAGAGTTAGTTAAACTTGAGGTCATACTCCCTCACACTCATAGACCCTTGCTTTAGATTCATAAATTCCATCATCTTATCCTCCCTTAGCTCAATAGGAAAGAACTAGTTAATAAATACCACTTGAAACTCTTCCCAAAGGACAACATCACCATTTTCCTTCTTCATCTTCCATTGAATGAACCATATTTGAGCCACCTTTTTGAGTTGGTAGGCCTCCAACTCCATTTTTTCCTCCTAGTCAACCCCCAAAGTGGGAAACACCTTATAAACCTTATCAACGAATTCTTGGGGATCCTCATCCACCTTGGATCCATGGAACTCTGATGGATTCATCTTAGTAAAATTGCTCAGCCTTGAGGCCAGAGTAGGAGCATGAGGAACTAAGGACCCTTGGTTGATTTGGTTGGTTATAGCATGATCCAACATGGTTGTAGCATCTCAGAACTCATCACGGGCCACTCCCCCATCTTGATGAGGAGCGAGAGGGACCAATTGCTCCTCGGGTGAACAGGCTCTCCTTAGTCTTCCACTTTGAATAGGCATAGTCTAGAATATCAAAGAACATTCGTTAGAGGGAAAGATTTACCTTAACTTCTATAGCACGACATAGATCATGAAGAAGGGCAACATTTCCTAAAAACACCTTATAGCCTCTTACTCATAGTTGTGGTGCACTTCACAATCATGAATAAGACTCTAATCGACGCGGTGTGCTGGATTCTGATGATACTTAACAACTTAGTACTCTAATACCAAGTTTGTCATGACCCAAGCCTAGGGTATAGATGTGACACGGTAAATAGGAACATAAAGGGACCCCTAACAAGCCTCTTAGCATATCATACACACATCCTTGGTCGTGGAAGTAAAATAGACAACAATAAGAGATATAAGTAAGGAAAACAAGACTAAGGGATGTCTTGATACTTATATAGCATAAAAGAGTCAAAGCTAAAAGCACAAGTGTCATGACCCAAACTAGGGCCTAGATGTGACACGGCGAATAGAAAATCCGAAAGGAACCCCAAACAAGCCTCTTAGCATATCATACACATATCCTTGGTTACAAAAGTAGGATATTAATAAAATAGACATAAATAAGGGGAATCAAGAGTAAGGGAAAAAGTTTAATATTTGTATAACATAGATGAGTCAACGCTCAAAGCATAATTATACTTGTCTAACAACACCTCTAAACATGGAATTTGAGTAGGGGACATGACACTTTTAGGGCTCACCCTCATAATCATAAGCATTCACCAAAAGAAAAGAGTTTTTACATAGCTTGAAATCAATAGATATTGTCCTCAAAGATGAGAACTCACCAAAGTTTGCTTCAAGAGATAGTACTAGTCATGTGGAGGAGGAGGAGGATCAAAAGGAGCTTCGGTTCCTACATGGTAACATCATGTAGGTATAGTGTATGTGTTATTACATTTGAATATACTAAGTATGTAGGATGCAATGGAACAAAAGATAGCTAACATAGTCAAAATGCATAGTGATAATCAAAGGACTTAAGTAATACCAACATGACATGCATGATCAATGCATAAAGTAGAACATGCTTATAAAGAACATACTACATATGTAGAAAGAGACCAATATCATAGATAAAGCAAACTATTACTCGAACGCCAAGGCATACCACCCTATTGAAAGGTGATTGACTTATATACACCTCAATTTGTAGTACGGGCATACCCCCCCCCCCAAAATAAAGGTGATTGAGGCTTGGCACCACCTCAACAAGTTGATTGATACTTGACACCCCTCTCAATAAGGCCACCGAGGCTTGGACCCCCCTCATCAAGGTGATTGAGATATGGCACCCTATCATCAAGGTGATTGAGGCATGGCACCCCCTTAACAAGGTGATCAACTTGCAACATCATAGATACCTTTCATGAATTCCACACATTATACATTCCTTTCATCATCGTAAAGCCAGTTAACTCATAGGCCATGTAATAAATCATCAATAACTGAAGAATTCTTAGCAAGACATTTTATCAAGCACTTGGCAGGTGTGTAATGCTAGTTTCAAATTATGCCATTCAAGGGTGAAATAGTATAAGAAATCTCAATGTAAATCAACCCACCAACTCATGGTAACACCCTCATGTAATATACATTGAAACCCATCATTAATTCTCATAATGGATCATAGTTTTATAGATCAAAATATGCATAGACAATCAATATTTCATAAAACCCCTACATAATTTATAATCATAATTCCCAATAAGAGATACCCATAGATAATCCAACTGGAAAACATGCAATTCTTATAAAAAGGAAGGTTGGGCACTATGGGTGAAAGGACCCAATGGTTAAAACCACACATGTTAGAACTTGAATTTCTTAAAATTGGGTTGAGAAACACTTGAATCTTGGAAGGGGGGGTCTTCGAATCCAAAACTTGCTCTTGAGTTCCTTTGAATTCCTATTGGAGTTTTGGTGAAGGCTCTGGAGAGAGTTTGAGAGTGTATTCAAGTTGAGAGGAATGAATTTGATCCTTCTAAATAGAGTTTAGGTCTTTTGGGAAGGTTAATATAGCATTGGAAGTCCTAAAAAGACACTAGGATAGATTAAATTTACAAAAATGCCATTAATGAAACAGAGGGAAAAATTGACAAAGGGTCTCTTGCTGACTGATTCACTAGTTGTGTAAAGCCACATGGTCTGTTTACTGATCCGTCAAACCATACTACAAAACGTTTGCTAAAGTTATGAGATGGAAATTTTATATAGAGAAAATTTTTGCTCCGGAAGCCTCACGGAAGGCCTCATAGCCCGTGCCACACGACAGTCCATATGGCTGGCCATGGCACATGACTTGGCAAAGTATGGCCATTTCAGGCCCTAGGCTAGTCTCATTGGTCATGAGATGCCACACAGCCCATTTACTGGCCCATGTCGCAACACTACATGGAGGGACTCTACGAAAATAGGCATAACTCCTTCATCCAAACTCGAAATGAGGTGAAACAAAGTGTGTTGGAAAGCTAACTCAAAGAGCTTTAATTGGGTATGTCATGGGTTATCCAGTTCTTTGTGTGCTAAAAGTTTTGGCCATAAAAAGTTCACCCTTGCAGAAACCAACACCCAGAACTCAATTTAAAGGGAATTCTTGAATACATCCAAGCACTAGAAATATAAGCACATATGCGTATAAAGTTACGAGGTGTCATAGTATGTCTCCTTTAGAAATATTTATCCTCGAATGTGGAAGAACAAGGCTTGAAAGATTTGACTTAGAACATCAAACTCCTAACCATAAGATTCAATGCATAATTTACTAGTTGAAAATCCTAAAGTAGTAAAGACTCTTGCCAAAATGTGTTCAAATCATTCAAAAAATCATAAATATCATTCTAGTGCACATGTAAGCATGTCATGCCATAAGATTCAAGAAATGAAAGGATTAGGACCGCTTGGAAAAAGAAAGAACCTAGTGCCTTGAGCGTAAGTAGATTGGAAAAATAAAAATAGGGATGTCGTTTCATCATGTTCGCCTCGGCCGTCCAAGTGGCACCTCAACTTGATAATTCCTCCAAAGGGCTTTGACGGATGCTACTTCTTTGTTCCTCAGCCCCTTTACTTATCCTCCATCACACCCACCACCTCTAACGACACAATAATACATGGGTCACCAACACATCTCCTCAACACCCTATAAAGGCCCTCAAACCTTGGGCTCAATTTCTCTTTCTTGTCAAACAAGATTGCACCCTTCATGGGTGGGACTTCAAGTAAACTCGTTCGTCAACAATAAGCACACATAGCTTACCTTCGTTCCTATACACACTATCTCCCCCTTGGGAGAAATCGTCCACTCCCAACTTTACCCAACCTTACTCCTAACTAAGTCAACCATAGCACTTCTCCAGCCACCATTTTGTCACTCCAAAGATTTCCACTATCCATAATTAGCAAGCTACCTCACATTCCTCAAAATTCGTAGCATCACCCTCAATGATTCATATGCTCTTTCATACTTCTGGAAATGAATCAACATATTACCACTAAAGACCACCACAAACCTGTCAAGGTAGGGTTAATAAGGACCCTATTCATGAGACCTATAGACATAGTCGATGCACTAGCCAAACCAAAAGACACTACCCTAAATTAAAAATATCAAAATGGACATCAAGAACTCATTGACCATCGAAATCGAATTAATAGGAAGGACCTTAGGCTCAACATTCCTACCCTTACAAGATGCTAAATGCAACCCTTTAGAGATAAATTGGACCTTAAGACAAAAAATAAACCTATCCCTTCATCACCACTCTACAATCCCCCACTCAAGAATGGGTTCATTAGAGAATTGTAATCTAACTCAACGGGTTCTACAATCATTTGAGACATAATATGTATATAACCAATCCATTCCAAGAATGACATTAAAATCTACCATATCTAGTTCAACAAAAGCACAGGGCAAGAACTAATGCAATATGACCACGAGACAATTTCTATAGACTATTCTAGCAACAATAGGCTCACCCATGGGGGTAGACACCAACAAATGTTCACAAAGAAATTCGGGACACACATGAAGCCCACTAGCAACAAAAAGGATGATGAAAGAAATAGTGGCACCTGGACCCATCAATATATACACATCAAAATTAAAGGAAAATTCAACATACTAGTAACTATATCGGGCTCCTCATCCGCTCCTTATCTCCCTTGAAGAGCATAGAACCGATTATGTTATGGAGCACCCCCTTGACCACCTTGAGCCACTTGACCAACATGACCACCTTATTCTTGGAGTCGACCACCATTACACCTTTTTCGAGCATATGGACTAGTAACTAGCTTGTGACCCACTTCACTACAACCATAAAAAGCATTGGTCTTCCTCAAGAATGGCCACCATGGTTCCTCCCACACCTTTGACACTTAGGATTAGTTATCCCATCATTGCCATATTCTCATTTTCATTTAGACACCCATCAATAGCCAACCTCTTGTTGGAGCACTGCTGGATTCTTGATCTTGGGAGCTACCACCAAATCGAGCCCTCTTAAACCCCTTACTTCTCCTCTCTCTAAGCTTCTCCCCCTCAACTTGCTCAACATAAGTCATTAACCAAGACAAATCCATATCACTTCCAAGCATCATAGTATGATACTCCTCATTAACCAAGTCAGAGACCCCCAACATAAACTTGTTCATTCTTGACCTCGGATCGACAATCAATTGAGGAGCATACTTGGAGAGTTGGTTTAACTTGAGGGAATAGTCCCTCACACTCATGGGACCTTGTTTAAGATTCTTAAACTCTATTATTTTAGATTCTCATAGCTCAATAAGAAATAACTGACTGAGGAATATAGCTTTGAACTCCTCCCAAGGGATAGCATTGTCATTTCCCCTTTATATCTTCTATTGAGTGAACCAGACTTGAGCCGCCCCTTTAAGTTAGTAGGCAGCCAACTCCTCCTTTTCCTCTGAAGTCACCCCCATAATAGTCAACACCTTGTACTCCTCATCAATGAACTCTTGGGGATCCTCATCCACCTTAGACCCAAGGAACTCCAGTGGATTCATTCTAGTGAAGTCCCTTACCCTTGAGGTCGGAGTGAGAGCATGAGGTACTTAGGTCCCTTGGTTGATTTTATTGGTCATGGAATGGACCAACATGAGCATCCTCTCCATCTTGAGAAGCTTGAGGAGCGAGATAAGACGGTTGTGCCACAGGTGCATGGCCACTCCTTGGTCTTCCTCTTTGTAGAAGCATGATTAATAACTAGAAGAGCAAAGAACATTCATTAGGGGAAAAGCCTTACCTTATAACTAAGGCATGATATAGACCATGAATAATTGAAACATTTCCTAAAACATCTCATAGCCTCCCATTCATAGTTGGGGCATGCTATACAACTATGAATAAGACTCTAATCGACATGGTGTGTTGGATTATGAGGACCATTAATAACCAAGTGCTCTGGTATCAAGTTTGACATGACCTAAACAAGGGCCTAGATGTGACACAATGATTGGGAAACCTGAAGGACCCCAAAGAATCCTCTAAGCATATCATACACACATCCTTAGTCGCGAATGCAAGATATTAATGAAATAGATATAAATAAGCGAATTCAAGACTAAGAGAAAGGGTTTAGTACTTATATAACATAGAAGAGTCAGAGCTCAAAGAATAATTACACCACTTGTCCAACAATAACTCTAAACATGGAACTGAGTGGGGGATACGACACTTTTTGGGCTCACCCTCAGTCATAAGCATTCAACAAAAGAAAAAAGTCATTATATAGCTTGAAATCAATAGATATTATCCTTGGAGTTGAGGATTCACCAAAGCTTGCTTCAAGAGATAGTACTAGCCATGTGTAGGAGGAGGAGGATCAAACGGAGCTTTGGTTCCTATATGGTCGCATCATGTAGGCATAGAGTATGCGTCGGTATGTTTGAATGTAGTAAGTATGTAGGATGCAATACAACAAATGATAAGCAATATAGTCAAAATGCATAGTTATAATCAAGGGATAAGAGTAATAACAACATGACATGCATGATCAATACTTCAAGTAAAACATGCTTATATAAAACATGGTACATGTGTGTAAAAAGACCATCATCATAGACTAAGCAAACTATTACTCGAACTCCAAGGCATACCATCCCCTTGGAAGGTGATTGAGGTATATACTCCTCAATTTGTAGTATAAGCATGCAACCCCCGACAAGGTGATTGAAGCTTTACACCCCCTCAACAATGATATTGAGGCTTGACACTCCCTCAATAAAGCCACTGAAGCTTGGCACCCCCTAATTAAGGTGATTGACCAATGGCACCCTCTCAACTAGGTGATTGAGGCATGGTACCCCCTCAACAAGGTGATCAACTTGCAACATCGTAGATATCTTTCATGAATTCCACACATATATACATTTTGGTAATCAGTATAAGGTCACTTGACTCATAAGTCATGCAATAGATCATCAATAACTCAAGAATCCTAGCAAGACATTTTATCAAGCACTTGGCAGGTGTGTAATGCTAGTTTCGCATCATGTAATTCAAGGGTGAAATTATATAAGAAATCTAAATCAACTCACCAACACATGGTAACACCCTCATGTAAGATACATTGAAATCCATTATCATGTCTCACAATAGATCATAGTTTTATAGCTCAAAATATGCATAGTCAATTGACATTTCATAAAACTCCAATATAGTTTATAATCATAATTCATAATAAGAGATACCCATAGATAATTCAACTTGAAAGCATGCAATTCTTATAAAAAGGAAAGTTGGGAACCATGGGTAAAGGACCCAATGGTTAAACCCACATACCTTAGAATTTGAATTTCTTGAAATTGGGTTGAGAAAGACTTGATGCTTCGAAAGGGGGTCTTGGAATCAAAAACTTACTCTTGAGTTTCCTTGAATTATATTGGTGTTTTGGTGAAGGCTCTTGAGAGAGTTTGAGAGTTGAGAGGAATGAATATGATCTTTTTGAATAGGATTTATGTCTTTTGGAAGGTTAAGATACCATTAGAAGTCCCAAAAAGACATTAGGATAGGTTAAATTATGAAATGCCCTTAGTAAAATGGAGATGAAAACTTAAAATGGGTCACCTCACTGACTGATTCACGAGCCCTATGAATCCACACAGTCCGTTTACTGGTCCGTCAAACAATACTTAGTAATTATGCAAAAGTTACAAAATGGTAATTTTACACTTAGAAAATATTTTGCTCTGAAAGCCTCAAGGAAGACCTCATGGACCGTGCCATACCATATGGTCTATGTGGCTCTTTATGTCCCATGATTTGTCTAATATTTGACCATATTAAGCCCCAGGCCAGTCTCACGGGTTGTGATATGCCACACAGCCTGTTTACTGGCCCGTGTGGCCACATTGCATGGAGGGGCTTTACAAAAATGGGCATAACTCCTTCATCCAAACTTAGAATGAGGTGAAACCAAGTGTGTTGGAATGATAACTCAAAGATCTTTTAGTTGGTATGTCATGGGTCATCCAGTTCATTGTGTCCTAAAAGATATGGCCACTAAAATTTGACTCTTGTACAAACTAACAGCCAAAACTCAATTTAAAGTGATGTCTTGAACTCATCCAAGTACTAGTAGCCTCTCATGATCCTAATACACTTCCCAACCATATGAGGTTGAAAACATAGGCATATATGTGTATGGAGTTACGGGGTGTCACATTAAGTACATCAATTTTTCAAACAACACCTCTAACATAGATTGGAGTGGGGCCAAGACAGGGCTCATCCTCATAGTATAAAATGTGTAACATAAAGAGATATCAAAAGTAACAGTAGCATAGCTAGTGTCTCTGGACTTGAGGACTCACCAAAGCTTATCTTCCAAAATGCCAAAACTAGCCACGTGGAGGATGATCGGGAGGTTACTACATGGTAATATCATATAGGCATAGAGTATGTGTAGTACGTTTAAATGTACTAAATATATAGGATGCAATGCAACAAGACATAGGTAACATAGTCAAAATGCATAATCATAAACAATGGATAAGTATAAAAATCAATATGGCATGCATGATCAATGATTAAGGTAATACATGCTTGTAAATCATATAACTTGCAAATATAGATTGCATATGTAGAAAGAGATCATAATTATAGACCAAGCAAGATATTACTAGCAATCCAAGGCATGTCACCCTCTTGGAAAGTGATTAAGGTATCTACCCCTCAACATGGTGCTATGGGCATGTCACCCTCCAACAAGGTGGTCAAGGCATCTACCCCTCAACATGGTAGTACAGGCATATCACCCCCCGACAAGGTTATTGAGGTACATACCCCTCAACAATGTAGTAAGACATGTCAACCCTTAACAAGGTGATTAAGATACATACCCCTCAATAAGGTAGTACAGGCATATCACCTCCCGACAAGGTGATTGAGGCATCTCACCCCCTCAATAAGGTGATTGGGCATGTCACCCCCCAATATGAAAGCATGTAATTCTCATAAAAAGAAGGCTGGGCACCATTGGTGGAAGGCCCTAATGGTTGAAACCCACATGCCTCAAACTTGGGTTTTCTTGATGTAGTATGGAAGGAGACTTGAAGCTTGAATAGAGTTCTTGAGATCCAGAATTAAGCTTGGGACACTTGAATTTGACGAAATATTTGGGTAAGTGTTAGAGAGGTTTTTGAGAGAGTCTTGAGTGATATAGGGTAGAAAAATGGCTAAGTATAGGTATATTTATGTATAAGTGGGCATGGGGCCAAGTCCCCTAGGCCTTTGAGTCGAAACAAAATTTCTGGGGAAATTAACACCGATCTGCGCCCCTAGAGCATCCTGGCAGGGCGGGGATCACCAGTGGAAATCAAATTTTTTGAAAAATTATTTTTTGCTATGGTTCCTCCAAATTCGGGGTTATACCCATTTTCCACTCAATTTTTCCCCTTGATCATGAATATGAAGTCAATTTTTTGATATCACACACAAATTTAGAGATATATAAAAATTATGATTGTGGGTATTTCTGAGGCATATTTTGGGTCTTTTTGTGCCATTTCATCACCAAAGGCATGGTGGATCAATTCAGAGGATGCCCATCATGAGTGAAAATAGGAGTGAGTTATATGAATTTTTTTATAGGTTTGCCCACGGCCTTGGGCAAGTTTGATTCAATTTGGTTGGTTGTTGATCATTTGACCAATTCGGCTTACTTTCTGTCAATGAAGACTAGCTAAGTGCGAAGTAGTTAGCTAGGTTGTATATTTAGGATATTTTTTGACTATATGGAATGCTAGTTCTATAGTATCAAACAAATATATGTGTTTACCTCCTATTAATGAAAGGCTCTACAATGGGGTTTAGGTACCTGATTGGATTTGAGTTTGTCTCCTCACCCTCAAAATGACGATCAGTCTGACTGCACCATTCAAGTGTTGGAATACATGTTTTGAGACTATGTGATACATTTTGGGGACCGATAAGACCTGCACTTATTGTTGGTAAAGTTCACATATAACAATAATTATCACTCCAGTATTCATATGGCACCATTTGAGGCTTTGTATGGCCAAAGGTGTATATCGCCAATCAAATAATTCGATTCAAGATCAACTGAGGTGTTGGTGTTGATTTACTCAGGGATGCCATAGACTAAGTTTGGCTAATTCAGGGTAGATTGATGACAGCTTATAGCCGTATGAAGAGTTAGTTTACTAGAGAACTAGGCCTCTTGAGTTCTCTGTTGGGGATAATGTTTGGCTAAAAGTTTCACCTATGAATAGTGTGATGAGATTCGATAAAAAATGCAAGCTCAGTCCTAGATTCATTGGCCCATTTGAGTTTTGAGGAGAGTTGGTAAGGTAGCCTATGAGTTATCCTTGCCACCAATATTATCATCAATTCGTCCTATATTCTATATTTCTATACTTTATTGGTACATTCCAGATGAGTCTCATGTGATCTCTTATGATTCAGTTGAGTTGGTTCTAGATTCATTATTTAAGATGGAGCTGGTAGCTATATTGGGCAAATAGGTTTGGAGGTTGAAGTCCAAGGATATACCTTTAGTGAAGGTTTAGTGGTGACACTATTCTATTGAGGAGGCTACTTAGGAGTAAGAGTTAGATATGCCTGCCAGATATCTCAGCCCTTTTAGGCTTTAGGTACTTGCTTTTCCTTTATGTTCGAGGATGAACATTATTTTTAGTGGTGAATGATGTAATCACCTAACGCTAAAATGCAATAAAACCACCTCGACAAGCTTCCAACTTAAGCCAACGTTTATGTAATTAACCGAATTATTTTCTAACAATTTCTTTACCACATATCAATAATTTCCATGCCAAAGAAACACAAATACATGACAATAATTCCATGTCCAACCATATACAAAATTTCATTCCCAATTTAACAATAATTCGAAATTCATAATTCCGTTAACAACCAATCCTATTTTTGAGTTTTATCATCATTTTAACACATGT